>JBANCX010000308.1:0-20964 GCA_037040065.1 Dettopsomyia nigrovittata
TTTTTTTTTCTGTTATGGTTGCGTGTCGAGCATGTTTGTCAGGTTGTATTATTTAGTTAGTTGCGGTTTAGTTGGTTACTTAGTTAGGACTATCGCTATTTCAGTAAGTACACAAGTGTTGTGTGGCATGCCACTCCCTTGCATTGTATCCGTGAGAATTCGCATGAAAAGTAGCGGAAAAATATGACAATAGTTTTTTAGTAAGCAATTGGCAATTGCACAGTGGTTCATAAATAAGAGAGTTTAAATACTAAAAGAAAAAATACTAAACTAGACATTTTTATTGTAAGAATAATAACTTTTTAATTCTGGTTTAGCTAAGAAAATATATAAAATCAAATAAAAACAGCTATTATCGGTCGACTCAAGCTACGATACTCTCGCAAGGCATTTTCAACCGATTGTTCCTTAGACAGTAGTCCGATCCGCTTTCGACAAAAGTACCTTCAATAAATATATAGGTCTGTCAAAGTTGCATCGCTCTACCTCAAAAACTAAGAGATCAACTCAGCTCGTCGTCCTGATCAAGAATATATATATTATTTATGGGGTCGAAGCACAAAATAATAATAACCCTTTGCGAGGGTATAAATATAAATATTTGTATACAATTAATTCTAAGTATAAACGGAAAAAATAATTAATTTTTCATTAGTTATTAAAATCACATTAAAATAATATTAATTTTTCTAAAAAAATCCCAATTGGAAACTTTGACATTTAAGGTAAAATGCGATTTAAGTTAAAATTTTGTAAGCCAAAAAAACATTCCATTGTCTATACGTTTAACCGCAAAGAAATTATTCAAATTATTATTTAAGGCAAATGTAATTGTCTGAAATCAATATTTTCTAACAATGAAACTAGAAAACAGTCACAATAACAATTGTGAAGGTGACCAACAATTATACTAATTTCCCTAATTATATAATATTGATTCTAGATTCCCATTCCAAAAGAATATTTATGTAATTATAGCAAATTAACTAGACTATATAAAATTGTCATTATTAATATTAGTTAATTGTACCACTGTGTTAATGGATGGATGGATGGAGAGGCTTGGCCACAGCTTGGCATTCATTTCATTTTCATTTATTTGTTGCTGCTGTTGTTCAGCTTCTTTTTTCTTTTTTTTTTTTGTATTCAAGTATTTCAAGCATTGCATGACAACATGCAAGGCAAACTGTGAAACACCAAGCCTTGTCCTTTCTATGGGCTGCTGTTGCTGTTGCTCCTGCTGCTACTGCTGTCATTGCTATTTAGAAGTTAAGAGCCTGACATGCACATAGACACACACACACAGACATACATACACACAATTGTTGAACAACATAGCATAACCCACTGAGTGGCATTTCCATTTATATTTCCATTTCCATTTCCTAGCTACTGCTACAGCTTCAGTTTTAGCTTTAGGCAGCCGCATACAAACGCAATTAGACAAATGAATAAACATGGAATAGTTGGCATAACCTCAACACAATTTGCATAGACCAATAAATCGTTATACCACCCCCATGCCCGAGGACGGTTTTAAGTAACATTCAATGTTAGTTTCAATATTTAGCTACCACTTTTGTCGTGCTTTTTGGCCAATTGGCTAATAAAGATTTGCGGCATTAAGCCATCTAAGCTTTTTGGCCTGATTTAATATTTAATTAGCTGGCATTGAGTATTTCGGGAATGTTCGTGTGTGTGTGTGTGCATGCAACTGGAAACACATGTCGTATACGTGATATCTATGACAAACATGTTTGAATAATAACAGCCAAAGAGGCAGCAAACCAAATGCATTTCATAGTTATTATATATGTACATATGCTCAGTGCGGCAAGACAAACAATTTTTTTTTTTTTTTGTAATAATTTCCGCCAGTTTAAACGTTATAAAAATGCTATAAAATGCAATAGCATTTGGCTATAGCATCATGCTGCTGCTGCCACAGATTTGTACAAAATAGAGTCATGTACTTAATTTGCCAACTTTGCCACAAATGGTGCAACTGCCGCTGCTTCTGCTAAATAAGACATTATCTACATTATGTGCACTTTAAATGCACTTATCCTTTAAATGAAGAGGGCCAAAGCGGTTTATATGCTAATGATGGAATTAAATTTTTGCGCAAACATTTTTTAAATCGTTTATATTCTTTGTTTTGTTGAAATAATTAGTTTTCTTGCTCTTTGGCACGTTATGGAAGAAAAAAATGCAAGTTTTGTATTTGACAAAAAAGGAGAACAAAATTTTAATGGAATTTTTCATAATATTTCTTTTGTTTTCTTCTTTTTACCTTCAATTTCTAAACACTATTTTCTCATTTAAAATATATTCCAAGTACTTGTGTGCAAGTATGCCGTGCTGTAGTATAAGCTTAGCACTAAACTATGCCATAGATGAATTATGTATTGGACAGGTTGCAGCTCATTTAAATTGCAAAATATCCAAATAAAATGGAGGTCAAAAGGCTTTTGTATATATTTTTGTTTTTTGTTTTTTTTTTCATGCCAAAAGGAAATTACTGCAAGAAATATTTGCTTGGATTAAACTGTCAAAGCTATTTCCCGTCATGGCTGTGACCTATTTCTCACACCCTCAATTTTGCATTTCTCTTCTATCATTCCTGTCTGTGTCTCTATGTGTGTGCTAGTTGCTCTTATCTCCTGGATTTATCAATTTAAACTGAAAAATAGCTTTGGCATCGGAAATGGAAATTCTGTCTATAGTTGAGTGGCAAATGGAAATGCCTTGCGAAACGCTAAAATGCAACTCAAAATTGAATGAAACCGACGGACATGCAACAAAAAAAATATAAAAGAAATAGAAAAAGAAATAAAATTTTTCTTTTTACCCTTTTCAAGTATTATTGCATTTGCGCCCAGCCAAAAAGGTCGAGTTACTCACTCGAGTTGTTTGAGAAATGCGATCAAGTGCTGCCTCTTGGGATTTGTCTGCAATTTTTTTCTTATAACTAGTTACACTGCTTTGAGTTGAGCACTCAACTTTTGAGAAAACTTTTCAATAGCAAAATGCAAAAGTCAAAATTGGAATAGAAATTGTTTGATTGTCAAAGTGTCATAAAGTTGCACACACTTAGCAAATTTGATTAAGCTTTTAAATTAAAGCATTCATTCTAATAATAACTAATGCATCAACTTAGTGCTCATTTATAGCTTAGCTTAAATGGATGCTTTACATCAAATCATTCATAAATATAATTGAGCTTAAAATTTATATATCGAATATAAAATATCGACTATGAAATACCTTTTTTAATATAAACATATAAAATATTTATTTATTTATTTATCATATTTGTAGCTTAGAATTAAATTCGGCAAAGCCACTAGCTCCTACAGACTATTGAATCTAGTAAATCAAAATCTGAAATTTGCATAAAATTTGTATTTAAATGCTACTTGGTATCATCCTTAATTCACGTTTTTAAGAAATTTCAATTGAAAAGTGACCTCAAATAATAGGTCATAAGAAAAGTAGGGACATAAGGTGCATAGAATAATGATAGAACACCATAATTTAGTGAATTATTTTTGTTTATAAATTAAGCACAAACGCAAAATTTTTGGGAGATTGATTTTCTTCTTCTGTCTATAATATAGCTCTTAGACGAATTAGATTTAAATTGTTAAACCATAAACCTATTGCTATTCAATCACTTATAAATAATCTATAGTTTCTTGAGAATCCATTGATTTTTGTTGCATTTATTTCAATTGTCGTCTTTTCTTTTCATGATTAGTCTACGTGTCCTAAGCTTTATATAAGCAAGTCTATCTTAGTATACCCCATTGTAGCTATGCCATTAATAGGTATTGAATTTATGTATATACATATTTATTCAGCTACATGTAAAGTGCTTTGCAACTGAATTAAGTAGCTGAAAGCAAATAACTTTTACCATCTCGACTTGCAACTTCACAACGACCACTAGAATAAGACTCTTGTAAGACTCTTTTGCTAAACCCCAAAGAGTCTTTCACTGACAGCGTGCGAAAATAGTTGTTGCATACATCAAGGCGTGCGCATAACTCGATACACTTTGATTTATGGCACGCAATAATAATCTAAATTTGCATGTTGCCACCGAGGATAAGAATAAATAGACGCACACAGCCATATACTACACATAGTTATAGCAAGAAAATTGCTGCAAGCAAAGATTTTCGCTATATATATATATGTATATGCAATAACAAATATTGTAAATAAGGCGTATACGTAATATTTATTGTATGTATATATAGCCTTATACCCAGTTAGCTACTTGAGTTAGCAAGCTGACTGGCAGTTGCAACAACAACAACAAGTTGCACTTCCGGCAGCTGCAAGTTGGCCTTTATGAGCAATCAGTAGCCTTATAGAGCAACAAACCGCAACCAGCCAACTAACGATAAGCTACGTTCTTGCGTCCTTGCTGCAGTCAACTAACTTCCTTCACTCACTTGACTTTGGCTTTCGCGCACAGATTTATATAATATTTTTATATATTTTTTTTCATTTTGCTTTATCTTTTCGCTGTTGCCATGTTGCTCACATTGCCATTTTTTTTTTGTATTTTATATTTTTTGTCTTTTCGCAGCTATGCTTGGCTCATTAACAACTTGGCGCATTTAAAGGAAGCGAACCACAAGGACGTAAATTTGAATTAAATATATTTATATGCGCTGCTACTGCTGTTAATGAGTTGAAAATGGATATAGATATTGTACGCTGGAGCTATAAATAAAAACGTGGCAAATTATATTTAATAAGCAAAAGTGCATAGCAACGAAAGCAGGACGAATTCAAAAAAAAAAAAAAACAAAAAGGACTAACATATACATAAAAAACATTCAAATTTAAGAAAAATTTCACATTAAAGTTAACAACCATGGCCTCACCACCAGAAAGTCCCATCGAGGAAGTTGTCTATGAGTTGGAACACACACGCGTGCCTAAACCTATCCCAGTTGCTCTAGAGGATTTGTGCCGCCAAACGAAGTTTACCAAGCAGGAAATCCGCGTTATGTATAGAGGATTTAAAACGGTAAGTGGACACAAGTATTCTCATTTATATTTACATTGAGTACAATATACTACGTACTACGCACATACTTGTATTTATGTGTGTGTGCATTTAGTGTTGGGTAATGTCTTTGGTAAACGTGTTCAGTTCCTGTTCTTTGTTGAATCACCTCATTCATATTGCTCAGTAGCTAACTTTTGTTCAGTTTTGGGTAAAAACATTTTGTGTGAACATGTTCACCGCTTCTTCCAATTTAGAGTCAACTCTCTTATATTGCTCTTCAATGTTGGATAAAGACGTTAGTGACGTCTGTCTATATTGAGTCAACTCACTCATATTGCTCAGTTACTCAGTTGCTCAATTCTGTTTAATTCTTCTTTATGCTCTGTTGCTCACTTTTGTTCAGTGTTGGGTAAAGACGTTGGTGAACATGTTCGCCTGTTCATCTATATTAAGTCAGCTCACAAATATATAACTTTTAATCAGTGTTTTGTAAAGACTTTGGTGAACATGTTTACTTACTATATTGGGTCAATTCATTCATATTGAATTTTTGCTTATTTTTCTTCAGTTGTTCTTTTTGCACAGTTGTTCATTTGCATTTTTCAGTTGTTCTTTTTCATTTGTCCACATAACATTTATTATTATATATATGGCTCAATTTTTCGGTGATTTAAATTAAAATTATTATTGTAAATCATTATAAACAGACGTACACATATTTATTTATACATTTCGTTAATATAAACAACCTTTTGGAATGAACAAATAAGCTTAACAACTGAACAACTGAGCTAGAGCGACAATTGAACAAGAGTGAGGCAAAATGAACAATTAGTTTACACCATTTTGAGTTCCTGTCACTTTATATGTTCACTCACTTCTGAGCAAGCCAACACTAATATGTATTTACTTGTTATATGAGTTTGTAATTGAATCCTGTGTCAATTAAATTTCCGAGTCACAATTTGGAGGAAGAGGCTAATGCAACTAACTCGTAAAAGTGTGTTTGTGTGGTTAAGCAATGCATTTCTGATGTTTTTTTTTAGAAAAGTACAAGTTTTGTTGCGCAAACAGGTAATCGGTAAAATTGAATAATTATTTAAGTGAAAAATCAATGTATACATAACTAAGAAAAACAATAAGGTATTTAACTAAATTGGTCAAATATATCAGAAAGTATTAAAAGTAACTTTAAAGTAACGTAATTTAACAACATTTTTTTTTAAATATATTCATGAAAGAAAAACAGAAATTTGTTGGCACAGCTGCTGTGCACGACAAGATAAAACAAGTGAGAATACTCTAGTTGAATATGCTACAACTACAAGATACCCTATAATCGGTAAAAACAAAATCCCAAGCAAAAGTCACATTATTGTTGATCAATTGTTCAAATTTCTATTATAAGCCATGTTCAAAATAATAATAATAACTTGAAAAAACATACAATTTTCTCAATAAAAATGTCGTTTATATAGATAGATAATCATGACAATATTGACACGCCTGTTGATGCTGATCAATAATATATGTATATTTTCATATAATAGTAATATTCTGGGGTCAAAGATGCCATCATCTTCCTGGTTTGCAAACTTTATTATACCCTTGTCAGCAATATTCAATGGATGCAGGGAATAACAAAAAAAAAATGAAGCGAAATGCAACCCAAAAGATACACACAAGCAAAAAGTCAGTCAGTTTATTGCAAAACTTTATCTTGTGAACTACCAAAAAAAAAAAAAAAAGAAGAAAAATTGGTTAAAAATACGCAGAACTTGCATTGATGTCAGCGAAAACACAATATAAACCCATCAAATATATTATATAGTATATTCCATCAGCTAAAACTATATAGTATATAATAAGGCAAATAGTCAAATGCTTAACCCAAATAAATCGAAGGTTTTGAAAAATTCGGGTATCATTCATTTAAAGTAATAAGTAAAAGACCAAATTTCACTTAAAGTAACAATGTAATAATGAATCTTCAAGCGAAATAAACGTGTTCAATATATATGTATATATATATATATATTTTTGAATAGACTTGTTATCTTGTCTATTTTTAAGCCACAGAGCTAGGTAGATAGACTAGCTAAAGATACAAGATACACGCAGAGAGACAGAGAGAAAGAGAGACATGACAACCTGAGCACTCAGTGTACTGCTGATAAGAATTCATAATAAATATAAATTCAACTTTACTCATTCCAATTACAATTTGCTTTCATATTTTCCATAGAGAGATTTCATTTTGGGTATTTTTCTTTTACAGGAATGTCCAGAGGGTGTGGTGCACGAAGATTGTTTTAAGGATATTTACGCCAAATTCTTTCCACATGGCAGTATGTATTTGAGTGTGTTTGTGTCCTTGCTTGCTTGCGTCTTTTTCGTTTTCGTTTTCGTTTTCGTTTTCTTGTTCTTTTTTTTCGTTTTATAGCTGCGCGTCATAAAGCGTCACTTAAGCCAACATTTCATTTATGAGCGCAAGTTATTGGAGCAGACATCCCCCATAACATTATTTTTCTTTGGTACTAATAAAAAAAGAATAAAAACCTTAACGAAAATATTTTCTATTTCCACAGATTCGAGTTTATATGCTCATTATGTGTTCAAAGCCTTCGATGTGAATTGCAATGGTGCCATTAGTTTTAGGGTAATTATGAGCATACATACATACATATAAATAAATAAAATTTATTTTAATTCTTTTATTTTCTTATCATTTTATTCGCATTATGTTGTTTTAGGATTTGCTGGTCACATTGTCCACATTATTGCGCGGCTCTGTCTATGAGCGTCTCCGTTGGACTTTCAAGCTCTATGACCTCAATGGAGATGGTCGCATTAGTCGCGGAGAGTTGAGTGAAATTGTTTTAGCCATTCATGAGCTTATGGGCAGAAGGCCACATCAACCAGAAGATGATCGCAAGGCCAGAGATCAGGTATGAAATGAACTACATTTAAGTCAAATAAAATAAAATTGTTTTTACAACTTGCATTTACTGAATTGAGACTTAAATAACAAATATCTGCTTTAATTTAAGACCTTTAAGAAATGAAAAGCAAATAAATTTTCAATTTTTTTTTAAATTATAAATATTTTAGTCGCTTTTTACACGCTTTAAATTATTTGTATCATAATATTCCATCACTTTATTTTAATAAAATTTTTAATATATTTTTGTTTTCTGTTTTTGTTTTTCTTTTATTTATTGCTGTTGAATGAATTCTGCATTTTTAAATCATAATAAACAAAAAAGAAACGTTTTGCATATTGCACATTTTATATATATTTCCTATAAAAAATCTGAAATCAACTCGCAGTTTTTTGTTAAACTCTTGGCTTAAAAAATTCCGAGTTTATTAAATATACATATATGTATATACTATAGAATATATATTGAATATATTTAAAGCAGTTATATGGCTTTAGTTGGTTTTTTCTGTTGTTGCTTGTTATGCAGGCTCGTAAATCATTTTTTATGTAAAAGCCACGTTTGACATACAAGTGTAGCAACCGTTGACGTGAGCGGTTTACATTGCGTATGAGTAATTATAACACAGGTAGGACTGCCAGCAGATAGAGAGAGAATGCGATATTTACATGCATAAAGCATATTCGTATATGTATGAGTGAGTGTATGTGTGTGTATGTGTGTGTGTGTGGTTGCAGATATGAGAAATTGAATCGAAAACATAAAACGGAAGCTTTACAGCGGAAATTTTATTTAATGACGAGACAACAACAAAAAATATGTAAAAAATCAATATAAAAAATTTACAACATTTCTTTTATTTCGCAGGTGGATCGAGTATTTCGAAAATTGGATTTAAATCAGGATGGCATCATAACAATAGAGGAATTCTTAGAGGCTTGCTTAAAAGATGATTTGGTAACACGTTCATTGCAAATGTTCGACAATGACCTTTGATGACAGGCGGATGAGCCAGAAATCCGAAATACAAGGACTATAATACCGCTTATAGATCTATAAATTCAAATAGAAAAACTAATTAAATTAAAGCCAGTTTCACTTTTAATAACCAAACAGAAGTAAATTAAATAAATAAACAAGAAAACACCAGTTAAATAAAAATAATACAAAAATATATATATATATATACTATATACACTAACTAACTTTGAAATTTCTGAATGTGTAATTGTATGAAGTATTATTAATTAAATTATGCGAATGATTAACAATTTGAAATAAAAATATGTCACTTTTTAAACATATTATATAACATTTAAATCCTGCCGTCAAACAAATGCGAATTGGTCTTATATAAACATACTAGATTTATAAAATAAAGCTAAACAACTAAACCACCAAATATAACAAAAAAATGAAATTAATTCAACTAACAAAGGGAATTGTTTAAATAATAATATTGCGCTTAACAGAAATATGCAAAACGATTTACTTTAATCGGCATAAATAAAAACCGAAAAAAAAAACAAAAATTGAAAATAACAATTACAATTTATATACTGAATAATCTAATACATAACAATACTACATACAATACATATACTCGTATATACATATAACTACTTTATATAAAGGTACATAAAATGTGCAACAAAAATAAATTAAAATATTTATTATTTAACACTTTAACTCACACAAAATAGAGTATTTTTTTGTTTGTATGCTTTTTTTTCTAATATATTTCTCTAATTATTCATATTTTAGCACTCTATTTAATGCTGTTTACAGGGTATTTCAAATAGTTAATAACATTTTCTAATTAAATGTATATTTCTTGACTTTCTTCAATTAAAATATTAAAATTTAAAAACCATTTTTCAAAAGCCAAAGCAACCACCGATTTAAAAAAAAGCAAAGAAATAATCCTTGACAACCACATTTAATTAAATTAATTTAATTTGTATTTCACAAAAATAGGAGGAAAACGCACACAAAGCTTTAAATAAGTTTTCACTTAAATTCAATTAAATAATAAAATAATGTTTTATGCGCCATTGTACAATATATTTCCATTTAATTAAGCATTTGTCGATAATTTCATTAAAATTTTATTAGTTCACACATAACATGACATATTTATTTATACTACAATTAATTAATTAATTTGTAGCATATCAGCGGTCAATAACGTCAAACTGGAAATGAGAAAAATTTATTTTGATAATAAAATGATTTTTAAAAATACTTACTGTCCAAACACTAGTATAAATAGATTATTGAACATTACTTGGTTTAAATTCGGTCAATCCGAATTTTTAAATACACTTGCAGATGTTAACAATCGTAACGCTTAACATTTCAGCGAAAATCATACCAAACAAATAGATAAATTATACAAATAAGCAATTTACAGTAGAAATAAGTATGAAAAAATTAAAATTTTTGTCTTTTGATGCGCTCGTACTCTCGATCGCCAATGAATGCTATCGATACCTTTTGAACATACACAAAGATTCAGTTCATTTTAACTTATAATATTGATTCAGTTCGTTTAAAGATATGAACGCTTTACAACACTTCAAGTCGTTACAATTATAAAATTCAAATATCGATTTCAAACGGTAACAAATATAATAACTGATTACATAACACATTTATCGAATCTGTTAAAGTTCAGTACTAAAAATCATTGAATCATAAAATTTTATAAATTTAAAGAAAAATTAATGAAAAAAATCATCAACTGATGATGATACAAACATCCTGCACATTGTTTTTCAACGTTTTTAGGATGTCTAAGATGGTTATTTATCTATATTTGAGCTGAAAAATACTATCTGAACCCGACCACCGTTAGGCACAGTCTATAGCCAATTAAAATATTGATTTGAAATACTAAAAATTAAATTTTTAAAAGCAAACACGCCCTCTTTAATAGTCCTCTTTTATAGTTCTGATTATTAAAGATATCGGAAACATTCTTTTCATATTTGAATTTATATTTCTTTACTCCGTGCAAGTGTATTTAACCAAAAGTTATGTTCAACAATGTACAGACCTTTCAAAATGCAATACAATTGTCGTTACAGCAAAACAACTAAAAACCAAAAAAAAACAAAATAAAAAAAGGAAAAGTTTTCTATATTTACTTATATACGATGTAATACGCTTCGCGTTCATTGAATGCCTGACATGTATGTACGTGTATGTGTGCATGTAGTTAGTTGAGACAATCAATGTGGTTTGATATTTCCTCATATTTGGTTTGAAACAAATGTTCTATCATTGTTATAATTTGATATTCAATTAAACAATAACTGCTAAAAAGAAAATATCTATAAAATACCAGAGCACAATGCTGGCTTGCAGTCAAAGATTGCATTATAATTTGTCTTAAATTCAAATGAATTCGAATTTTAAAAAAATTGTTACAAAATTTACTTTGTTTATTCTGACTATCAAAACATCTTAATTATCAAGTTCTATCAAGCATATGAATATGAATTAATTGATTAATTATTAATATATATGTATTTGTACAATGTATGCATGTCTGTGTGTGTGTTTTGTCTAAAAAAAAAACCAAAAATAATAATTATAAATTTCTAAACCTATGCGACCTACTTGATAAACCACCCTAAGATTCTATCTAGTTGTAATTAAATAAGTTTATAATTATATAATTAATTATGTATGTTATATTAAATATATATATACATACTATATATATATGTAAACTTACACTGTCCAACAAAATATGAATTAACATTTAAATGTCTAATTAGTAATATACTAAATAATGAAATTGGAAACGCTTATAAAACAAAATTAACTTATTATAATTATATATTAAATTCGACAAACAAAAAAAAAATACCAAAAATTATGTTTGACATCCTAAATGTTTAGTGTGTGTGAGTAATAAACAAACAACAAAAAATGTTGTATAAATGTCTACTAAACTTAATCTTCTATCTATTAACCAACCAATGTCATTGAGATATGATATACCCTGTAATTATTAATAAAATTCATTTCATTTAAAAACTTTGTCTGCTTAGCTATCGTTATGTCTATTCCAAATTGAGAGCTATTATTATACCAGACGAACATTATATTATGTTTAGGTTTCGATTTATAACAAAAAAAAAAAACAAAAAAATGCATTTAACTCTAAAAATTTTCAAGAATTTGACTTATTCAAGCTAAACATGTGCAAACTATTTAACAAAATAAATATATTTTCTAACAAAAATAACGTATTTAATACATCTACAGGGTATACATCGATCGAGCACACTCGACTAGAGCATTCATTGTTCTAATAATCATTTTAGTTAGCCAATGATAAATGATTAAAAACAAAAACTTAAAAAATATCTTTAAAATAAATATTTTAAATATGATTGTTTCAACACAATTAATTATGATTATAATATTTTCTTTTTTTATGCAGTTTAAATATTTATATAAATATATTTATAGTTTATATTTAATTCAAATCAAAATGTACCTTTTAATAAAACATGTAAATTATGATAATAATTTTCAAAAAGTAAAATCAAATTAAGCTATTTAAATTACGATTAAATTAATATGATATCCCAATTAAACTACATGTCTACTAAGTTAAAAACAAATATATAAAAAAATTTATAACATTTATCTATTTATAATTTCAACTTGAAGAGAAATTGTTTTTGACTTCTTCTTAACAAAAAAAGAAATGAAAAAAATACAAATACATATAAAACGAAAAGAAAAATAAACATAAAAACAGCAAACGTGGTTAGTGATTTGGATTGTGTTTTCTTTTTTAAAAAAACATATTAATTACATAACATAAATAAATAAATATATTAACAGACACATCCATAAACAATAATAAGAAAAACTTATTAACTTAAACTCAAACTATGAGAATTACAAGAAGGAAACAACAACAACAACAACATATACAACATATAATTGTCTAAATCTTAAAAATTTATCATCATACTTACTTAAAAATAATAATATTATTATAATAATAGAATATATGTACTATTAAATATAATATGTACGATCTAGTATGTGTGTCTACATATTATACATAATAAATATAAATATATAAATTTGTGGCCATCTTTTTAAAATTAATTAAACGTCAAAACCAAAAGAAAATCAAAAAATTTATTATTGCATTCAACCTAATGATAAACAAAAAATTCTATTAATTCTCTAATCTTATTCAGTTGTAAACTATCTAAAGTTAAGTTAAATATTTCATCAAATAGTTTATTGTTTCAATTTTGATAAATTTGAGAACAAATGAAACGAGAACAAATAATTCGATTCATAAAACTGGTCATAAATAAAAAAAAAAAGAATTTTAATAAAAATAACAATTTAATAATATAAACATTTTTATGGCATTTTCTTTCTTTTTGATGACCCGATTCATTTAAATACAAATGGAAATATATATATAGCAGGCAGATCTTGATCAGCTAACGACTAATACAAAAGAAAATGGATACAACACGCCCATCTCCCAAAATTTCCAAAGCTCAAATAACCAGCGCCGGTTTTTTCCTTAGGCTTAGGTGATTATTATTATTATTTGGCCATCACGAACCTATTGGGTCACAGCCTGAAGCGCAATATGTCACAACGCGTCCCTGTCCTGGGCACGTGTTCGCCAGTTAGCAACATGGGTTCCATCACCTGGTCTTGCCAACGCATGCGGGGCCGTCCTCACTTCCTGTTCCTGACAAATACCTTACGAGCCGGAGTGTCTTCTTCCATACGCGGGATATGGCCCAGCTAGTTGTTCCATCTGATGCGATAATTACCGCTCAAGAAGATTGAACCAAAGATGTTGCGAAGAATCTTTTTCTTGAACACTCCAAGAGCAGCTGCATCTGATTGTGTTACTGTCCAGCACTCTGCACCATATAGGAGTACTGGTAGGATGAGCGTCTTGTAGAGCGTTGTTTTTGCCTGTCGAGAGCGTGGCAACCTGTTGGCAAATGTGATTCTCCGCTTAATCTCCAGGCTGACATCATTAGTGTGCTTTTGGTGATTGGCTTTATAATATTTATCTACTGAACCAATTTTATAAAAATTGAATTAAAATGGCAAGTTTTATAAAGCAAACAAGTTTGTCATTGGCCATTGCAAGGCGTTAACAGCGACATCCGACACCGCGAGCAGCAGAGCGAAGAATAGTTGTAACTAAGTTGGTATTTCGTTGCTGGGATCGGGGAATCTCATAGTCGCCGACAGCTTCCTTACTTGTCCTTTTAAAATTATTCAAAGAAACTGTATTACTTTAATAATGAATTGAAATCTTCGTTTCAGATATGATTTTATTATGCGTGTATGCGACTGCTTCGGTTCGACTTCAGCGAATGAGTGAACTACATAAACGAAAGACAAACAGAATGAAGTGCACTATTCAAGTGTGACCAAACTTCAAGTTATAATTATTGCCAAATTCTAACAAATATAAAATAAATTATTTTTTTTTCTTAAATAAAAAAAATAACAATTTTCAAATTTGTTAAATAGATTTGTTTATTTATTTATGAAATATTAATTATGTCACTGATGCAATAATACATTCCATTACAAAATGTATTTAATTTATGATTATTCTATACTTAATACACATAATTATTTTTTATATGTATATTTTGTGGGGGATGTGCAAATATATATAAAAAATTAGTTTCGAACAAAAAAATTGTTGTATTTTTTTTTTTATTTCAATTAAAATATTTTCCTTATCAAATTTTGAGCATTCAAATATATGTATGTATGTAATGGCATTTATAAATGATTTTTTATTGCTTAACTTTTGGTATAATTTATTAATTTTTGTATAAACTATTTAATGTATTGATTCACAACAAATGCACATGAAATGTGTGTGAATTTTGTCAATTGTGACTTACTAGTATATATATTAGCATTATTATTATAATTATGTGTGATTAGATGTAACTGTGTTGAAATGTTTTATATTAATATTTGATTAATGCATTGTTTTTTGATTCGCATAATGATTTTTATGAGTCGCTTTGAAATTTCGATTTTTTTGATTCATTAAATTTCTAGATATTTGTTTATTTTTTTTTTTATATATGTATATATTTAATTTAATTTTATTTGCTACATTTTAAACACTTTTTTATGGTTTTCTATAAATTTTGAATTGCCATTTTGTAATTTTTGTTTGTAAATTGAACTCCAGACGCACAAACGCTTCAATTTAATTGGAAAATTAAAAATCAAATATCGACTTAACTACGCTAAAATTAAATAAATTTTTAGATTTTTTTTTTTGTTGTGGTGTAAATTTAAATATATAAATGTATTTTAAATATATTTAATTTAATTTTTTTTTTTTGTATATTTATTTAAGGTTTTTTTTTTTAATTATGTAAATTTATAATAATTTTTGTCATTGGATTGGTTTTTGTAGATTTGATTTATTAAAACGTTCTTTTTTAAGGGTACAAAGTATGACGCTCAACTACGTTTAACTAACAACAAAAATGTTTACTTTATATAACAACAATAAATATATATTTAAAAGAAAAAAAAATCGTTTTTCTTGTTTTCGCATATATGAGAAATGAAAATACATGTTACATGTTACATGTGTTTTGTGTGTATAAAGATTAATGTTAAGATGACATTAATATATATTTATTATATAAAATAATTGTACTTAGACCAAATAAGAAATAATAAGATTTCATTTAATTAATTGCAGGTTCATTTTGTATTTGTTGTATGTTGTGTATAAAGTTAATTCGAGCGTATTAAAATAATAAAATTAATGGCAGGTTAAAGAGCGCTGTTAATTAACAGCATGTATAATGTGCGCTACTGTTATGTGGTTAACAGTGCACTGTTAAATTTTAACATGGCTTGATTGTAAAACGAACTCAGTTTCTTTTGTAAAATATTTGGCATTTAATTTCGCGAAGCTCTCAACAAATGTTTAATTAAGGTTTACATATTCTTTATGTTTACTTTTTGTTTAGCACATAATTTTACACAAGAGAAAATTGATTGATATTTTTAATATATATTTAATTTTATTTTTTTTGGGGGATTGGATCTTTGGATGGCAGCGCCGAATCAAAATCTTATTAAAAAAAAAAAAATTGGCATTTTTAAACATCATTTTCACTTGTGGAATGCTTTTTCTATTCTTCTTCGTTTTGTGCATATTTTTTGACAAATTAAGAAAATTATTTGATTGCATTTATGCATTTTTATGTGTAATTTGGCAAATAAGATTTTACATTTTTATTTTTTTATTTTGTGCTTAAGTTACTAAGTGTATGAATTTCATAGATTTATTATATTAAAGTTTTCCTAAGATTTTTTCATTTTTGTTTTTTTTTTTTGTTTATGTGAATTTGAAACTTTCTTTTGTTTTTGCTTTATCCTAACCGTTAAGGAGTTTTATTTTAGTATTTGTTTTTTTTTTTTCTTTGATTTGAGTGTTTCTTTTTGTTGGATTTGATGGTGTATGTTGTATTCATAGTTCATATAAAGTTGCTCATCGCTTTCAAAATTCATTTCACAATTGCTCAATTATTGTTTTTTGTTTTTGTTAAGAATTCTACTACAAAAGTTTGTATTTTTCTCAATTTTTTTTCTCATATAAAGTATTTGCCAGAACTGACAATATTTTCAAAAATGTTAGCCAGCTTTCTTATTACCAGCAGCTGTTATTGTTAATTACAGCTGTCATTAAATGCAATTCAATTTTTCTCTTTTTTTTTTATTCGCTCCAATTGTTGTTGTTGTTGTTCTTTGTTGTTGTTATTGTTGTTGTTGTTTTCAGTACCGCTTAGGCTTTAATTTACATTTGGTTTGTTAGTACTTCTCATCATCCGTTATTTCCCTATGGGAATTCAGTAATTCTCAGGCCTTGTAATGCTGATTCCTTACTGCACAGCACAGGCTCAATGCGAATGTGAGCGATAACAGTTCCAGCAGAATAACAGCAGCGGTAATGCCAAATATGGTCACCCAATTCTCATAAATGATTTCAATAAGCTTATCAACGCAGCCCTGTTAAAGTAAATGAAAGAAAGAGAACATTTTATATAATTATCAAGAGATTGTTTTTTTTCTCTTAAGAGCGCATGCATTGCGTAAGTCTACGTGTGTATGTGTGTGTATGTTTGTTTGCTTCTCGTTTTCTTTTCCATCAAATTTTTATTGTTTGTTTGTTTACTGTGCACATACATATTCTGTTGAGAAACATTTTTTGTTTTGTTTTCGAAAATGCGTGCAGAATATCAATAACAATTAATACAATTTTATTGTTTCTGTGTCAGGCGTGGAATTTTTATTAGCATTAAGCAAGTAAACTATAAATACATAGGAAGGATTATTAATTTTTATGGCCCATCATGAGATGGTGCCAAAGAGACAGCGATATCAAAGACACACCCAATAATACAAAAGTCCAATTCTTAAATATAGTTTTGGATAAATAAAGACTTGATTATTAATTTGAATTTGTCTGTTGACACCCAATCATATTTTAATCACTGGCTTTTAAATTGATTAAGCCAAAAATTATGGGAAATTATTTTGAATTCACGCAAGAGAGACTTCAATACAAACGGAATGAGAAACGAAATCAAAAATCAAAAATAATAATTATTTTAAGACTTTTGCAAATAAATAAAATTTGTTGTATTAAAACAAAATTATAATAATTTCTTATTTTAGCTCTCATAATTCGGGAAGTATAAACAATTGAAAACTATTACACATAAGAAACGTCATTTGAATTGGATATATTTATTATATACTTATAATGATTCAATTTAAGGAAACCTTGATGAAATTGTTAAAATCATATTTGAACACTTGAAACTATCATATATGGTTTAAGTGTCTGCCAAATTAAAATAGTTTTTTATATTCTAACATATAGAAAGAACCAGCATTGTTCAACCGACCTTAAGGTTCCCAAAAATTAAGGACAGAATCTATGCGATTGAGTTCGCATCTCAATAGCCTACCTATGTGTCTAGATATCGCCATTCTACAGGATGGCTACAGGAGTAATAAGAAGACTCAAGCGCCACCACTCTGAGGATCTGTTAACCAAAAGACTGACATAACCTCTGTTCTTTTGTATTTATAAATATAACTCCCTTAATTTAAGATAATAATATATCTCTAAATAAGTCTTACTACACCTAACTAACCTAGTAAACATATATACATAGTTATGATTAAGGTTATCCTAAAGGTAAAAGAGCGCTAATCTAGAATCCTATCACTTCTTTATAAATACAATGATGCGATTCGATCAGTTTAAATCAATATAAAATATATACCGAGTTTCCTGTCTACTACTTCTTATCTATATAGGACGACTCTGTCAATGTCAATGTTCACTCTTTAAATATATACAATTGCGATTTCTTTTGTTACCTGTTGATGAATGAAAGTGTTTAATGGTCCGCCAAATCTTAAGCGACGTGACTTATCACAATCGTTATCCTTGAGATCTTCTTTGCAACACGATTCGGGTATATTATAGAATACATTCATGGATGACACGGCAATATCAACAATATTTGTACGATCAACATTATTAAAGCGACTCGTTGCCCAATCACCAGGACCATCGGCACCGCAACACTTTAACTGCAAATAGTTAAATAATGAATAAATTAATTAAAACTAAATATAAAATGATTATTATTTTAGTTTAATAAGGAAAATATTTACATTCTTTTGCAGTGTATCAAAGGTGACAGTACGTGAACTCATTGTTGTTTGTCCGTATTCCTCCTGAACAGATGATTTAACTGCCGCACGCACAATATCATCAAGTTTATCTTTATTATGGAATGCCCAAGCACCGGCTGCAATCTGTGCCACCATTACAATCAATATAACGCTGAAGAACTGCAAAAATTTCAAGATTTATGAATGGATATAGTCTGGCGACTGATGAGTGGGTGTATTGTATATGTATGTATGTGTAAATAAACCACAGAATTTCGAAAAAAATGTTTTTTTCATTTTTTTTTTTAATGAAACTATTCGGTGGGCGAGCCTGTCTGTCTGCAATCAGTGCAGAGTGTGTGGGTTGTTTGCCTTGCAATTTTCATTAAATACGATTTTTCTGGGAGTTTGGGTGTTATGGGTGCACCACTTACCGACATAAGCAGACATTGAGACTCGCGACAAACGCCCAGACAGCCAAAGAATGCACCCAATGTAATCAATATACCAATGCCCAGGAAGACATAGAGGGCTATGTGATAATGATTATATGATTGCGTCATCGAGAGCATAAATGTTGGATCCGTTAACATCCATAATGAAGTGACTACAATGGTCAAACCAATAAGCTGTAAATAAATATTAAAAAAGATATTCATTAGAAATACAAAATTAATAAAGATTTTCTTAGAAAATTAAATATATATCAAAGTTCCAAATATCTACTCCAATATATGAAAAGCTTTCGACACTAAAGTGTTAATAAATCTTAAATGAAAATAAAACATTTGGAAATTAAAAATGTTTACAATCGAAAACCAAACGCTTTATTAAGTTCAAATTATATTATAAAATTATGCAAAATAAATAGTTTCTTTATTTAATATTAATATTTCAATTGTTTTTTTTTTTTTGTTTTTCTATAATTACGCAAAAAAGAAACGCGAAAAACATTAATAATTGAACTTGAATATACATTTATGATTCTATCATTTTTACCCCAATTAAACAGATTTACTAGAAAGAAAATTACACAAACAAAAAATGAAATAAAATATTTTAATTGTTTTTTAAATAGGTCACTCATTCATTTGTTTAAAAGTAAAATTGAATTTTTTGCTCAATCTCATCAATGGAAACGAACAAAAACATAACAATATATTCTTGCTCTAATGACGCCATGTGTGGCGCTTGTGTATGCGACACGCCTCAATATTTTATTTTATTTTTGTTGCTGTCGCTGTCGCTGTTGTTGTTGTTGTTGTTGTTGTAGGGCGGCAATTAAAGCGGGCGGCAAAAGTTATGCCAAGAAGCTAGCTGCCTCTTGCCCCAATGATCCATGCAAACCCACTGGCCGGCCACTCACTGTCTTCTATACTATACTTATAGATACACATCCATGAACATTATTGTGAAACCTTGTTTGTTTGTAACTTATGATGTCAGAAAAAATTTAATAAGTTTTTGTTTTTATTCTTTCTATACGTAATACAAATTTTACAGATATTATTTTATTTGTTTTTATCAATATATATATTAACATTATATATTTTTATCAATTTTTATATTTACTTTATTAAGGAATTTATTCAATTTCCTTTTCCGTAATTCCGTTTGTAATTGTATTTTTTATTATACAATAAATGTAAACAACGTCGCAATGAACGTTCAGTTAAGGATAAAAGTATTAAAATAAAATCAATTAGTGTGACCATATAAATTGAATAATTTATTTTAATTTTCATTCAAAATATGTACCAATAAGAGCGAACAACAATCATTAAATAAAATTATAATTTTTATTAAAGTATATTTTTGTTGATTGAATAAATTTAACCTTATCAATTGCTCTTATGGATTATCAAGCAACCCAGAAAACAGTCAGTTAACAATTTTTAGCATTTATATATTATACTGAGTACGTACATACATACATATGTACATCATATGTATGTCATATACATATGTACATACATATATGTATATACTAAAATCTTAAGCTGATTATTTTTCTATCAAGTACATATAAATAAATATTTACATACATTTGCATATTGTATTTCATCATATTCTGCATTAAATTTAAACAATGAAAATATGAGTATATAGTATAGTATATAAACAGAACTAATGTACTATAGATGTACATAGAAAATTGGTTAGAATTACAATATTTTGCTTTTAGAATACAGACAAAATAAACAAAAATGATGTAATTCAAAAGAAAATATT
>JBANCX010000311.1:0-17414 GCA_037040065.1 Dettopsomyia nigrovittata
CTGATCAAGAATATATATACTTTATGGGGTCGGAGATGTCTCCTTATGCCTGTTACATACATCTTCACAAAACTAATCTACCCCTTTTCATTTTCAATGAATCGGTGTATAAAAATTTAAATTAATAATGGTCCAAAACAAATTGAAATACAATAAAAAAAAAATCGTTAAATTTTGCGTAAATGAATTTTGTTTGTATACAAGTTCAGAAAATTTTTAATTAGTTTCAAATTATAGTAATAGCCGACATACAATACACTGTAATATGTACACAATAAGTACTCTATTTTATATTGTATACAAATACCTGTCGAGTGAAATTAACAAAAACAGAATTTTTAGCCAGGGGCATGAGGTGTAAAAACTTGTTACTTGTTATAAGGTACAAGACCTCTAAAGGCCAAAAAATAAATTAAAAACAAATGAAATATGCATGCTGAAGAATGTGAAATATTAAATGCGAAATATGAAAAGCACAGCATGCTTTTAGGAGTTCTGCAGAGAAACAGAAAAAAAATAAGCAAATCCCAGAAAACATGGAATTAAGTGAGGGATAGAAACAAAGAGAGAGAGAGAGAGAGAGAGAAAGAGTGAGAGTGAGGCAGTAAAGTGGATGGGAATAGAGAGCAGACAACAAAACGAAGCGAAACGAAACAAAACCAAAACCAAAAGCAAATACAAACTGAAAACTGAAAAAGTGAAACGCAGTGAGCGCAATAAAATCTTTTCAAATAAATGAGAATAAACAAAATATTTAGACTAGCGTCTGGGGAAAAAGGCAGCTGACTAAAATACATAAACAATATAGATCGACGCAAAAAAAAAACAATGTAAAAAATAAAAATACAAACAAAGGAAATAACAAAATAATGATCATTCCGAATATGCTCATAATGATATTGCTTTTCTTGTTAAAATGAAAACAATGTTGGTAGGAAAAGTAATGCGAGATTCATGTGACACTTGAACTGAACCATTTAAAACAAACAAAAAAATAATTGAAAATCAATTTTGTTAAACAATGGAAGTTTAATGACCTGTTAATACTACATCTAAGCCATAAAGATGCTCTAAAAACTCTGCTTATACGACTAGTATAATTTAATATAAACGATTCTATTTCAAGGAAATCTATTTATTTTGAGATGATAAATATTATTTTAAAAGTCGTAAAAATAATTTATTCAATTAAATACGATAAACAAAATGCTTTTCATTGTTTATAAGCCAATTGAAAATACCAACCAAAGAATGAAAAAATTAAATTTAAAAAAATAGAAAATTATACATATATGAAAATACGCATAAACTGATAAAAAAAAATAGTTTAATTCAAGACCATTTGTGTGATTTAAAGACATACAAAAGGGGATTCCCGCTCAAAATGGTATTTGATTTATTTAAGTAGTTACGTAGAAAAGTAGAAAAAAGTTACACAGAAACCGCAAACAGGACAATAATGGTATCCACGACCGTCAACGAAAGTACGAAGACAAAACGACATAAGAAAAAAATTTGTTTTCCTTTTTTTATTCAAATAAAATACCCTGTAAAAAGATGTATGAAGTATATGATATATGCAATTAGCTTAACTATTAACCGGTAGTAAACGCAATATATGGGTTGGTAGATTGTGATACAATCAATCCAATCAATTGCACATAAGCCCCAGATAATGTATTGCAAGTATATCGATAGTTACAAGAGAAACGATGTCAGATGATGAAGGTTTTGAATTCACGTGCATCGAGTTCAAGAGACGATCAAGAGAACAAGAGCTTAGTTATTGTGTGTTATGTTATAACCTTTGACGGAATTGAGTGTACGAAAAGCAATTCGACTTACGATGCTTATAAGAAGTTAAGCGAACTTGAATTAAGAGTTCTACATATATTTCTTACCTTACTAAAAATTAAACATATTTGAATGCTCGTCCGGGATACGAATATAAAAAGCTACATTAGAAAGTTGGACTACCCTAACGTTGTAAGCTTAGGGTATGCATGAAGCAGATGGCCAATAGAAGATTTCAAAATTTTTGCTCACGCGACTGCTGTGTACTTTTTGCTGTCTGTCTGGCTAGAGATTGACAATGTGTGTCTGTGTTTGCGTTGTGTGTATGACATATAGCAGCTGCCGTCCTAAAAAAGTTTTGTCTGTTACTCTCTTTGCCACCCACAGTGCTGCCATTTCAAAGCTTTTCCTCCTTTTTTTTTTGGACAAATCTATTCGGTTTTTTAGTTTGGCAGCGCTACAAAAAAAATAAATGTCACTAATCCCAAAATATGTCCTCTTCACTCAAGAACAAGTATATATTCCTTTTCCATTTGCTTGATAATAAATCAAAACGAAAATGTTGAAAAATCATATTTCATAACCTAAAGATGAATTTTTCCCAAAAAAACAAAAAAAGGCTTTGAAAATCAATGTGAATTTACGGTTTTTTGTATGCCCTTAATTAAAATGGAAAATAAATATTCAATATTTTTAATTTGTTTTTTTTTTTTTAAATTTGTCTTTTTATGTTTTGTTTTTGCGACCAAAATCTTAACCTTAAAAAATGGCAATGTTTCATCATTGCCTACTTTGCAGCAGCTGTAATAATTTCATTCGATAATTTTGTTGTTTCAATACCCTGCAAAATAACTGAATAGCATCGAGTATCTTAAAGAATTCAATAAAATGAATATTCTACGATTTTCTAATCAACAGACTTTGATATTGTATGAAGCCGTGCTCTTGCTTTATACCATTAGTTAAACGCTAAAACCATTTGGAAATTCGATGCCAACTTGGTATCCGATATGATACACGAACTTCCATTAAAAACGACATTAACTATTATAAGTTATTACAAGCGATTAATGGGTATTTCATAGTCGAACACATGTCTATAACTTATATTGTAGTTTAGCCAAATGACAAATTATATAGAGGCGGTCAAGCATGGTGGAAGGGATGGTAGGCTGACAGGCAGAAGACAAACATTAGTAAATATGTATATATACATACGAACTGGAGTTTGTTATTCATTGAATTATTATGTTATGTAATTGCCTGCCCCAAAATGTATGCAACGCAAAAAGTTAAACCTCAAAATGTCCAAATACTGCTAGCTCGTGTAAACAAGTATGTCTCTCTCTCTCTCTCGCTGTGTGTGTGTGTGTGTGTGTAAAAGCCCATAAATATTTTGACAGGCGAAAATAAAAAGCGCCAGAGAGGCAATATGACAAAAGAGAGTGTGGAACAATATGCGACAAAAAGCTAAAGAGAGAGAGATAGAGGGTGTAGGCAGCAGCGTCAGCAACATTTTAGAACAAATGCTCATCTGTCCAGGTTGATGTTCATATATATGTATGTATATATACATCATAGCTTGTGATAAGCTATGTGCGCGTATGTGTATTTGTGTACAAAACAATTTGCTACAAAATTCTCCCTCTTTAACACACACACACACACAGTAAATGTTTGAAATGCTGTTTGCATTGTGTGTGTCACAGATACACACATACATATGTATGTATATTTATATACTACCCACAAACACATATGTATATAACTAAAGCATATACTTTAGACACACACACACACACACATAGATATATTTACTACTATATCCAAGTGAATGCGTGTGTATGACCAGTCATGTCATACTGGCAGCTTCCTGTCATGCCTTTAAAGCTCTGAAGCCGCCTAAATGCTAAAAATTCCTCAAGTTGTTCGTCCACATCGATTTTTGCATTTTGTGTTCCATGCCATGCCCGCTGTTCGTTAACCTTGCTCCTTTTTATATATATTTTTTACGTGGCTATGAAATGTTTTATTTTTCTTTTTTTTTTTTTGTATTTGAATTTGAATTTGAGGAAGCTCACCTTCAATCCTGAACAACACCGGACCCAACTCAAACCGAACCAATGCCTGACTGACTGATAGAATGATTGGCGATTACGTAACTTTTTTTTTTTTTTTGTAAGCTTGAGAGGCTTGAGGATCTTCGACTTATGGCTTATTAGAAGTACTTCTCTTAAAGTCTAGCATCCTTAAAAAGTCCTTTATTATAAAATTTTTTTTTTTTTTTTCAATAAAACCCCAAACAGTTTGTGTTGAAATTCTTAGAAAAATAAAAAATTCACATATATTCATAAATCAAAGTAAAAAATAATTCATTTATTGAATATTTTCTTAAAAATATTAATAAATAAAATTTTTAATTAGTTCTATAATTTATGTATAATTTTTTTTTTTTTTTTTTTTTTGTTGGTAAGGCTGCTTGTGGCATATGAAAAATGAACAATAGAAAACTTTTTGTGGAAAACATGTAATGAGCTGAATTTTCTTAAGAGTTAAGAGAGAGTTTATTAAGCTGCTTTTGTTGGCCAGTAAAACTTTTAAAGTATTTATCTTCATGTGAACTGTCAAACTTTCTACTTCTTTTTAACAAATATACCCAAAAATACAATAAAAAATAAATAAATAAATAAACTTTATAAAAAAAAGTAAAAAAAACTTGTTCAAATATTTACATTTTTACAATATTACATTCAATATCGATGCTTATCAAAAAATGGTTTCAGAACAGAGATTTCCAAAAAAAAAAAAACAAGAAATCAACGAAATTGTGAAAAATACATACATATATGTATGTACTATGTATGTATGTATACACAATGTAATAAATATGGCGAAATATGAAAAATAATTTTTTATTTTCTTTTTATTTATTTATTTAAAATGAGTAAGAATTTATAATGTGAGCAATAAATTGTATATACTCGTAATAAGAGAGAGTTAGTGAAAAAATTCAAATTGATTAAAATTTTTCCAGTCCAAAACACAAAACTAAATGAGTTTTTGCGAATATTACATATATTTAAAGTATATACATATATATAAGAGAGAGAGCGCTGCTTTTGACTTATCTGAGCAGCTGTTGCCACATTTACTACCTTGTCATACTTACCACCATATTCTAGTAATATGTTGGACCCATCTAAAGGTCAAACGTCTGTCTGGTTTTAAGTGAGCTGCTATTCGAATCTCTCTCAACCTGCTCTCGCTCTTTCTCTCCGAACAAATTGGTTTTGCGGCTTTTACTGGCAACGTCCAACCGTTGTTGTCGTTGTCGCATTTTTTGTATTTTTTAACGTTAATTTCGATTGAATATTTGCGTTCAATGTTTAGCTTTAAAGCTAAAGCACACACAAAACACGCACAATAAATTAAGCAAATGTTCTTCACAATTTCACTTTCTCGTTCTCATTTGTTCTATTTGTTGAATTTTTCATTGCATAGTTACCACCTTCGCGTGCCAATGGCTTAGTACTCAATTCATTGAACTTCTATGCCACACTACGCTACAAAATTAATAGTTGATTATTTAAACAATATCATATTAAATAAAATCAAATCTTTTCTTAAATACTAGTATAATAATATGCCTTTGCCTTAGATGAACTGAATTAAATTCACAATTTGTTGCATAAAGATACTATTAGTTTCGATGTATTGCATTGTAACAGAATTTGGCAATATTTGGCAAACATAACGTTGTTTTATACAATATATTAATTACATAAGTTAAGCTAGTACATTGTTAAGAAAATTTGCTGTTATTTAACTTACAATTTTAATGATGAGATATTGAAAATGTTGAAAGGAAATAATTAATTTGCATTGGAATATGATAATGCATCAGTATCTAAATATTGCTTTGCAATATTATTTTCTCTGAAAATTGATCAGAAAATAACTTTATTATTATCATAATGTGCAACATGATGAATTCAAAAGGCATCTTACTATTTTAATTGAATTAATTTTGTTGCACAGTCTGGGCTTTCACTCATTGTTTCGAGTTTATTAAATACTCGGATATATTATGAGCTGCTGCCAGGTGCCTGTCGCTCTTGAATTTGCGGCATTGCCTTTTGTGTCTTTGTTTGTGTGTGTGTTACAAGCGTCTAGTACTTGGCAGGCACCAGCTACCTTTGGCACCACCCATTCGCCAGTTACCTTTTCTGTGCAAACCAGCGCACGCACAGCTTAAATAAGCTTAAGTAATGTGCACTGTTTAAGGATTCATATACCAAACAAAAAAAGAGAAATACTAATAATACAATACAATTCAAGTTGACTTTATTATATTATTTAGTTAGTACGCGATAGTATTTCATTATTAATAAAACTTTGATTAAATTGCATGACAAACAAAGCTTATACAAACAAGAAAAAAAGGAAAATATTTTTTTGGCCAACAAAATATTAATTTGATATGAATGTGCTTATTAACTTATACAATGTTACATTCTATATGTACATACATATATTCAATAGAAAGTTTTGCTTAAACTAAAATTTAACTTTTGGTTCAAAATTGTTTGTTCACTGCAAAGGTTGCCACATTTTGCATAGTTTTTGGAACAGCTGCAGCTAAAGAGTATATGTATATATCGTTCATATTTCAACTTTAAGAAATTCTATATATTAAGTGAAATGCCCTGACTAACTGATGATGATGATTAACAAACCTAATACTGTCGAAACGGTAACTTAAACAATTTCTTCTTAACAAACCAAATTGTTGCACCGAAGAAGAGGTTAAACTTTTTCCATATTTCTCCACAACTAAACAAGAGTTTCAATATCTGTTATCTGCTTTCTGAGGCAACTTAAACTTAACAGAACTCAATTTATACGAGTATATTGGTTTCGGAATAGAGGGCACATAAGCATACTATATAAAAACTAAATTAGGGCTACATTATTATTATATATGTATCATAAGTAAGTGTAAGGAGCAACAAATATAGATCCTGAGGGTACTGGCATCCAAGTCTTCATGTCGTCCTTAGGGCAGCGTTACCCACTCGCCTAGCTAAAGCGTTTCATCTTATTTTCGTTAAGAGCTCCTTAAAATTAAAGATTCGTTGTCTAGTACTTCTACTCTGAGTACCGAGTATGTTTGATGTTTCCAAATTGAACTGGTTCTTTCTACGTACCGATCCTTCTTTCTATATGTATATAATTAATTATTATTATTAAATTATATATAAAAATTATTAGATATTAATATATACAGATTTTGTTGTCTATTTTCCTTTTAAACGACTCTTGCAACTGTAGGTACATTTGTACTCAAAAAAAAAGAAGAAATATTTAAAAAAAATGTTTTCGTTGTGTCGTATCATATAAAACCGTCTTGCTAATTAAAAATGACCCTTGATATCAATTTTATTCGCATTTGTTCATCAAGTACTACCAATTTATCAAAATAATACGATTCCTGTCGATTCCTGTAGACCTTCTTAAATATAATATAAAAGTTGGAAGTTAAAGGAAGTTTCACTGTTGCCATAGATTTAAAAAAATATGATATATTTTTTATATAATCTCTGGTTTTGTTAATTACTATTTTATTTTTTTCTCCATTGTATTTTTTTTATTATATGCTGCTGACTCTGTGAAATTTTCTATGCTAAAGGGGCGTAGCTTAGATGCAGTTACGCTGATGTTTGCCAAATGAAATTGAACCCACACACACAGGCACATACATACATACACATACGCACACACGCACACGCGCATTGTAACAAAAACAAGTATACGCAGTGAAGGTCAGCCGCGGGCATGCATTATAATACTAAAGTCAATTTAAATAGACTTTTGATGGCGCTCACTAGCAAAAAAAAAAATGAATAAGAATTAAATGAACATTCTAATCTACATTGAGATACCCTGTATTAGATCTGATAAAATATCGATAGTTCTTGTTCAAACCTCTTGTCAAATTATAAACAAATATATAACTTTACAAAGACCTAACATTTTATGCTTCGTTTGATTATTTTTTTTTACAACTAGAAATAAAAATTATTTATAGAATTCATATATTAATATTGGTACTTAACTATTTTTCGTATATCAATATAAATTTTGCCTTCGAAGGTTTGACTAGTCTACTTTGTACTTTCTAAAAAGAATAAAAATAACACAAAGTTTTCCACTACTATATACATTGCTATCGCAATTAAACCCAATATTCTTGTCCGATAACTATAAAACTTCGATTGAGTGAGTGATGAGTTGGCATAGCTAAAAATTCAAATAATTTCGCTCGATCTAAAACATGTTCCACTTCGACACACCTCCTTTGCCTGTCACATAAATTTTCTGAACTTTGTTCCCATTCTTACCATTTTTCAATGGGAATAGGGTATTAAAATACACACACACACACACACACAGCACAATGCCAACAATAAATGCAATAAAGTTAAAGGGTATTCAGGGGTAACTGGTGTTGGGTGGGTGCAGAGTGTGTGTGGAGGGGCTATAAAACCAATATTGCTAAATTTGATGTGAATTTGTGTGGCGGTCATTTCAAATGCCAACTGCCAAGCTTTAGGTATGACCTTGGCATTAAATTATCGTTGCCTACTTAATGGCGCAAAACAATGAATATCACATTTGGCAAAGTTAACTGAGGCTTATAAATAGATAATTAACTCAGTTTACTGTCCAATAATAAAGTTATAAATTTTCCCTATAATTGTACAATTTAAACCAAATAAATTGAATAATCGACCACAAAGCTCTAACAATTATATATGCATTCAATTGCTAACCAAAAGGAATTTCCATTGAAAATACTATAAGATAAATTTATTAATTTACACATCATTTCATTGCTCATTTGTTCATTTAAATGATTCAATCAATTAACTCATTACATTTTATAATTGCTCTCATTCGCTGTTTATCGAGACGCAAAAATATAATCGTGATAATATTTTTTTTTGTTTAGTTTTTGACGTTTTACTCTTTCGCTTATTCTGGTTTGCTTTTTTTCTTCTGTGAGCTTAAATCATTACACTTTTCAGCATTATTTCCCTTTAACTAATTCCTGTCAGAATCATTATTATTATCAGCTTCTGTTTGCAATTCAGTTATTAAAATTTTTTTTTTCTTTTCTCAGTGTATTTTGTAATTGTTGCGACAGCAAAGTCATAAAGTTACATCAGTGAAGGACAGCTTTGGATCTGTTTTACCAAAGATAGTAACTCATTGCCTTCTAGCAAAGCACACATGTCACATTGAGTTGAATTTTTATACCCCGATCCATTGAAAATGGAAAGGGGTAGATTAGTTTTGTAACAGGCATACGGAGACATCTCCGACCCTATAAAGTATCAACAGCCGAGTCCGTCTGTATGTGTGAACGCGTCGATCTCAGAGACTATAGGAGCTACAGTAACCAAATTTGGTATCATGGTTGGTGTAGTTCGCGCACAGTACACTAATATTATTTTTTTTGGTTTTCTCCCACCAAATCGAAAAAAAAAAAACAGTTTACAGTTGTAATTTTCCACCTATTGTCGTGAAACTCAGAATGTATACTAATGAGTTGACAACTGATCGAACTGCTTAAAAATGCCACGCCCATAGCTTCCACAATCGAAAGCGGCCCCCCTTTGTAAAGGGTATCTCAGGATAGATTAAAGCTAGAGACCCTAAATTTTATAACTAGGATAGTGTATAATATAGGAAATAGGCAATACAATTTTTTTTGTCCCCTACCCCTCAACCGAAAAAATTGATTTACAGGTGTAATTTTTCACCTATCACCTTGAGGCTCAGCATAGGTGATTCTTATGGTAATATTGATATACTGTACCAATTTTATGTCTATGGGACTAAAATTGTAGGTTTTCTAGAGGAAGCATGGTTATCATTGGTGTTTGTAAGGAGCTAGCAGCGAAGTCGTAACCGCTAGCAGCTACACTGGGATCGGGGTAATTCGTAGTCGAGCACACTCGACTAGAGCTTCCTTACTTGTTTTATTTTTATATTCTGATCCCATTTGAAAAGTTCCAGAAAAAGGAGTTTTATATTTGGTGTGAATGTATCTTACAGGCAGAAGATTAGATCTACGATCCCAGGAAGTATATACATACAACAGTCGAGTAACCTATGTCTGTCGATCTCAGAGACTATAAAAGCCTAGAGACACCAAATCTAGTTCTTTTATTAACGTGTTCAGATCAAGATAACTACAAAATCGGGAATATCGCGTCATTATCATATAGTAGCTATCATAGAAGCAATCGTTTTCAATCAATCAATTCTTATTTGTATATATGTAAATATATATATATTTTGTTTTTCAAAATTTAAGGAATTACGAGTTTAACTATGCTACACTCCGATTATATCTCAATCGAACCACAATATCGTATAACTACCATAAAACTAATCCTTTATGTACTAAGAAGCTTAATTCAGGGTCTCTCGTAGTCGAACACACTCGACTTTAGCTTATTTTTTTCTCCTTTTTTATTTTTTTGCTAATGTTGTTGTTGCTGTTGTTGGACGCTTGTCACAAGTTGAGAAAAGTGTCCATCTCGTATTTAAAGCCACAACTCGTTTTTGTTATTTCTATCTTACTCAGGTTACGATTTCCTTTTCGCTTATTGCTTTCGGTATTACTTTTTTTTGTGCAGCTTATCCGTCTGCATGCAAGCTTGAGTTTTACTTTACAAACGCTTAAAGCTACAAGTTCTATTTATTTTCTTTCTTTCTTTTTTGATGGTCTTTGGTTTTAGTTCTTTTTTCATTTTTGCATTTTTTACATATTCTCTGTTAAAGTAAGCTTAAAATTTTTTTCAACAATTTTGCTTAAATATGTTTAATTAATTAAATTTTCGCATATCCTTTCAATCATTTTATTGATTTACATTTTATGTTTTGATATTTGATAAACACATGTACTTGCGATAATATTTTAAATATTTTCCAATATTATTCAAATAACGAAATTAGTTTAATTTTAATGTGTGTTTGAAATTAAGGCAAATTGTTAATTGCATCTGTTTAAATCTGTTAGCGAGTCATTATACAAATGTCGTTAACAATTTTTTTTTTATTTTGGTTTAATAATTTTTTATCATGTTGTAATTTTATTGTAATTTCTTTTAACATACATTTATATAAATATATGTTTCTTAAATAACCATTTATTTGGTGACGATAATTTAATCCATAATTATGTGGTCTTTGCATCAATGAAAGTGCATTGGTGATACATCAAAGGATGTTGGCAATGTCTTGATTTCCTGATCTTTCTCGTATAATAGCTGCAGAAAGTGCTGACGCTGCTTTTTTCGTTCATTCAGCTTGTAGTGCGTCTCGTTCTCCAGTTCCACCTTGGTCTCCTGCCACTTGGCACGTTCCTGCTTCAGTGCCAGTCGCAGCTTGCTGCCTTGCTGCTTTAGCTCTTGCTCCGCGAAGAAGTGGGTAGTTATCTGCTCATTTGCTAATACTGGAGCCAATGATCCATTTTCTTTGATTGCTACTGCGGATGTAACATGTTTTGGTCTGGATCGATGTACAATTCGTGATATGATCCATCCAAGTTTAGTTGATTGTCCGACAATATTTTTCCTTTTCTGCACACCATTTTCCAAAATTTTGCTAAATATGTCTCCTCCCAAGACTAAACCAATTCTGTCTGATTTGGTGAACGTTGGGTCTGCTAGTTGCGTATTTTTCCAGTCCTCTTTGTTGTATTTAAAATAGTTTGCTGGCTGTGCATTCGTTAGTTTTCAAAGAACAGCGGCTTCGATGACTTCAGAGTAGTTGCTTAGAAATCTTGGCTTAATCTCGACGGCTACCTTGTGTTTTGAAATGCCTACTAAGGTATCGCTGAGTCCATGTATTTTTGTAGTTACACTTTTTCGGTGTAGTCCTAATAGTTGAGTTGCTTCTTCTGATATTGAAGATATTTGTGAGCCTTGATCAGTTAATGCTCTGAGAAGCAAATGATCTCCGTTAGCTGCTTTTCCTCTTACTTGTGCTGTTGCTAATATCACTGTAGATCCGCTTTTTGATGTCATTGCTTTTGCACTATCAATATTACGCTTGTATCCTGTGTGAATCAACTCTGAATGCTATTTTTGGCAAATTTTGCATCTTGTTTCTTTTTTGTTACATTTCATGTCCCATGTGTGCATAAGTCATCTATTACATAGCTTCTGTTCTCTTACGAACTTCAATCTATTTTCCGCCAGTTGTAAGAATTTTCGGCATTCGTTTATTTCGTGGTTATTGAAGTATTCGCATTTGCGCTTAGTAGTGATTTTTGCATAGGCGATATTCTGCAATCCTCTTTTGTAGTTTAATTTATGTGATTTCTCGGCTCCTGCTGTTAATGTTTGGAAATATTGCTTCAAAAATTGCAGTACGTCTGATAAACGTTGAATTTCTCTTGGTTTTTGCACCATTTGCTCATACATTCGCATGCTGTTTATCCAGCTTGCGAATAATAATTTGTCCGATGAATGGGTCATCGTCACTTATGTGCATATCTAATGCTTTTATTGCGTTGATGCACTCATTTGTTGTGTCCAAAAGCAATCTCACATTCTCCGGCTTCTCGCTGTCCACTGTTGGTTGATCAAGTAGACGATCCCATTGTGTAGTGAACAAAATCCTTTTATTGTCATACCTTTGCTTCACTAGATTCCAAGCGACGTCATAGTTGCCGCTTGAAATTTGCAAATGTTGAATTAATTTTGCTGCTTCTCCTTTTAGAGATGTTTTTAGCCGCATCATTTTTTCACTATTTGAAATGTGCTTACTTTGATGCACCATTTCTTCAAATAGATTGGAAAATGTTATCCATTCTTTCACATCACCATAGAATGATGGTATTTTAATTTTTTCCAGCTCTAGGTGATTGTAATAATTTATTTTTTCCGTTGTTTCTTCGGAATTTTGATTTATCCTATCTTTTAGGATTTGTATTTGGTTTGCGAATAATTTTACAATATCTATTCGCTTTTTATAAACATCTTTATTGAAGTATGGATATTCATCGAATGATTTTTCGATTTTTGAAAGAGTTCTTCTAAACTGCTTATTTCAATATCCGATACGGCGTTTTCTTCTCGCAATCTCGATTGATTTTTGTAGCTTGAGGATCAGTTGTTGAGCAGGTTGCGTTATTGTTTTGTATACTGCTTGACATCCTTGATCCGCTTGGTAAATCGTCTTGGTCGCTGCCCACTTTGATTGGGCTTATGGTCAGCATAACGTTACCTTTAAGTGCGTTTCTTAATTCATCCACTTGTTGCATCATGGAATTGTAGGCATATTTTTAAAAATAATAATCCTCCGAGTCTATACCATCTGCTAACAGCTTTTCGTGGTTTTTTTTTAAAGGCAGATTTTATTTTTTTCTAGCGTTTTTAATACTTCTGCTGTTTTTGATTTAGTTACCGCTTTATCCGCTAAACTTATCGTTAGCTGCGATATTCTTTCATTTAATTCAATTTGCTCATCAATAATTTTAAGTCTATTGATGCCCATTTTTTTGTACTTCTCACTACTTGACTTTTCTTTGTGGTTTGTTTTTACCACAAATCACTTGTTCTTTTATCTGTGCCTCTTACTACTGGTGGGGGAAAACAACAGATGCTCGAAGGACCAATATGAACGGTCTCCGGCTCGAAGGACCAATATGAACGATCTTTGTTCACTGAGTACTGTATAAATACTGATTTTATTTTACTTGTTTTATTGCTTATATAGTAACAGGATAAGATTTAAAATTAAATAAGATGCTCGTATTACTATTTGGTAATTGTTCTTAAATTATCTTTGCGGGGGTCGCGTCTTGTCGGTGATCTGTGGTAATTCAACTCTGTTCATGTGTTCATGAACAATATGTATATATTTTAATAACAAACATAAAACGCATTCAGTCGATTCAAAAGCCAATTAGGATTTGATAAATCTGTGCATACACATCAATAAAGAAAAGAAAAATAAAAATTTTAAAAATTCGTTGCAACGATTTCAGTAAATGCCCTCAGTATTTCTAAGCCCCAGCCCCAGTCCGAATCATTCAACTGCGCTTAATACGAACAATTTTGTTCAGTTCAATATTTTAGTTTTTCATATATACCCTGGTTTTTAAAGAAATATGTTTTATGGCGAGTGTTGGCGCCAGCCACAGTAAATTAAGCAAATAGTGCGCCTAACGCAGCATTGCTATAAACAAATATAGAACAGCTGTCGACTCAAGCTGAGCTTCTATGTAAGCGATGTTTTAAGTTTATGTTAAGTCTGCAGCTGTTCCATATAATAATAAAATTACAATTATATATTCGGACGCATCGATCGTATTTTTGTAAAACTCAAAGTTGTTGTTGATATAAGCTGAGCCGTGCTCAAAGCTTAAATAAATATATCCGTCCGTACTATATTACCCGTGTGTTTTGATTATTGAAAGCTAGCAAAAAGCAGCTAGCGCAACAGCTGGAGAGTCAATGCACTTTACTTCAAATTTTGATAATATGTATTTCAAAAATAAAATTATTAGAAGGAATATTCAATTATTGAGCTTGTTTTTTGGATATTTATGTTTACACATTCAACTACGTGGTATTGATTGATTTATCATAGACAAAGACTATCAAATCGTTTATTTTATTTTATTTTTTTTTTTTTTATTCAATACTCATGTCAAGTGCTTATAAATAAGGTTGAACGCTTTGTAGCGACACCCTTTTGGCATGTCTGGCTTTGAGACTCATTACGCACACACACACACACACACACACACACACAGAGAGAGAGAGAGAGAGTCCAGTTGATATACATGTATGTATGGCTAATGATGTTGACAGCATACGAAGAACAACAAAAAATAAAAGTAGAATAAAATGTATAATATAAATGCAAATAAAATTAAATTTATTGTATTAATGAATATAAACCGTTGCAACAGTTACCCTTTTTACGCATTCAACTGAACTGATCCAAATAGAAGTTTATTATATGAAGTATAAAGTATACGATGTACGATGCGTAGTTATTCTCTTTATTTCCAATATACTTCCCTATATTACGTTTATCTTACTTGCTATAATTATAATTATTATTATACTACTTACCCTTATCAAATAACATCAATGGGCAATTTTAATAATGCTTAAAACGCTTTATTTTAAATGCTATAATTTAATATTCTCTTAAAGAGTTGGAACCAGGTTTGATGTGTGTTCTTAATATAATCTTTGATGTTCTTTAAGGAAAACACGTTCACTATTTTAACATAAATACTTCTAGCAGTCAGTTCTTCATTTTTTGACTTTCTTTTCGTCCCTTTCATCTGCTCTCAATATACCAACTCAAACCCGGGCTATCGATCAATCGATAAATGAACTTAATACAAGGTTCACTTTACTATCGTACCATGGCTATATGATCTTATGCATATTGATTTTGTTGTACAACACTTGTGTTTTTGTTTTTATTTTGAGTATGTATAATTGTCGTTAGTGTTGGTGGCATGTACTATGTATGTATGTACATACATTCATTGATTTTAAGAATGGTCAGCAAAGTAAGCAAATCAAATGTGCTCTCTGCTTACTTGCCATCGAATAAATAATCCAATAGGTAATTGAAGCCACACCCACACAGATGGCTTATGAAAGCGAACATTTATTTTTTACTCCCAAACGCGCAGTAGTATGTATGTACATAAGCAGTGGTAGTCATCGTGTCAAATAAAATTAAATTAATTTACATTTGCATTTGTATGGAAATTATGCAACAATGCAGCGACAGCTGTCGCTTCAAATAGTCCTCACAATAATTGAAATGATGCAATCAATTCTTTTTATCCGCAATTACTTTGAGTGGGGACAAGAACCGAAAGTCTCACTGAATTGTGAATACAAAGAATCAAATCCCACCTGTCAACTCACCACACAACACCACACCACACCACACCCATCGATCCGTCAAGTTATCCCATCAACATGAACACCAGGAATGACAATTGCAAAGAGTGTTGTGTGCCTCGACAAGGCTCAAAGGGACTGAAGAGAAAGTCGAAAAGTCAAAAAGTCACTGAAACTAAGCAGGTCACGTAAGCAGCTTTCCGGCTGGTCAATTTGGTTTAACATTGCACTTGCCTGTGATTTGCATTAATCATTCACTAGGTTAGCTCAACGAATAGTTCAAAGCAAATAGTGGCCTGGCAATGGACTTTAATGGGAGTTGATTTTCTTTTTATTTTTTAACTCAATCGACAAGGAATATAAACAAAAGATATTCAGCCAATTTTCCTTTAATAAAACATAGTATTTCAATAGGAATTACATTGAAAAAGAAAAAAAAAATAAATAATTTTATGATAAAATCCTGTCAATATAATTTTATTGGTTTTTAAAGTGGTTTTTGAGACTTAAAAACATAAAATTTAATAATTTTCCAATTAAAAGAGATCTTAACTAGTTCTTAATTATACATACAGTCCACATATATTCAAGATAATGATTAACAATTAATACTTTATCTAATTTTTTTCTATTATTTTTCGTTCCGACTCAAACCCATTAATTAATTTCCTAAGAAAAATAAATAAAAAAATATTTTGCAAAAAACTTGACTTAAGTACAATAAAATGTTTGTAATTGCTTTTCAATTAAACAAAATTTTCAATTTAAAACAGAGAAATACAATCAACAATTAAATTTAAATGAACTACAGATTTTGTTCATTTACTTTGATAAACTTAAATTAAAGCACTTTTTTTGCTTCAAATTAAGATATATATATTAACCTTAAAATTTAATTTATAATTATTACAACTTGTGTGCTTTACAAGTAAATTTTTAATTTTTTTTTACAATCAATATTCATGAAATGGAATTTCTCATTAAATTGGCGATTAATATCTTTCACTTCGAGGATTTTGTACTTTTTTGTTAAAAAACATAATTGAAAGAATTTCTTTTATTTATTTATTCTTCATTAAATAAATTATATTTAATTGCAATGACGAAAACAGATAAATAATATGAATACTAAGCATAGTTTGCCTTATTAAACTAACTAGCTTTTGAATGCAATCTTTCTTCGCTTCAATTAAATTAATTACAGACTTTTAAATGAATTAGCTACTAAGTATATATGTACATCTGTTCTATATAGAGCATTATCAGATTGATTTTCTTATTACCCTATGTACTAGGTACTATGTATATACTCTAATACATATGTATGTATATACTAGTTTTCAAAAGGCAAATGAAGTTTGTTTGAAATGTAATTGCCACTAGCTACTGACCAAAAGAGTACAAGCCAAATTAATTAGCCACACCAATGAAATTTTCCTACGAGAGATTTATATTCATACATAAATACATATATCTCTGGGGTCAGAGTTCAATTTTCATTTTCCACTTTACGCTTGATGGCCTCCCAAAAGTATGTTTGTTTGTATGTGTATGTGTGTTCTTAATTATGCAGCTTGTTAGTGCCAAAAAAAAAAATACAAAATACAAAGTAGCCCAAAATAAAAAAAAATCAAGTAAGGATGCTCTAGTCGAGTGTGCTGG
>JBANCX010000312.1:0-14566 GCA_037040065.1 Dettopsomyia nigrovittata
TTATGCCTGTTACATAAAATGAGTTGTCACAAAACTAATATACCCCTTTTCATTTTCAATGAATCGGGGTATAAAAAACTAAACTTGACAAGCTTGCGCTCTCTGTGTGTGTTTCTTTTCGCTCTCTCGTTGTGGACAAAGTTTTGAGTTCTCAAAGCTTTTGAATATCGTCATCGTGAGCTTAGCTTGGTTTGTTGGTTAGCTTTAATTCAGTTTCGATTTCAATTTTAGTTCGATTTCATTTAATTGTCGCTGCGGTTGTTCTCTAGTATCTTGAAGGTGTTGAATCAGTTTTGTATTTTATTTTTCATTTCTTTACTAAGCCGCAATGAAGTTAGGCCTGATTATCTTTGTTACATGCCTCTTTGTGGCAACCGCAAGTGCCGCATCAAATCTAGTTTGTTACTATGATTCAGCAAGTTATACACGTGAAGGTAAGTCAAATAAATTAAGTGTATAATTAAAAAGCGAATTAATTGTAATAATTAAAACAAATATGGTGTTGGCTTGAACAAAAAAAAATTACAAAATTTCAATTATCTTAATAAGTTGTATTAGAATATAATGAATAGATAATTTTTTTGAGATTAACAATTAATGTTTCGATTCCACTTAAATGCTGGATATACATATATTATTATACTATATTTAAACAATTCAATGTTACATTAATCATTGTCTTGTTCGTATAAAGTTATTAAATAAATAAATATATTTTGTTTATATATTTTATAAATATTTGAAGCAATTTAACGCATTTGTCCATACAAAAAAGCTTTTAATTAGCATATACATATGTGAAGTAAACACAATAACATCTTATACATATGTATATATGTATGTATCTTACTTACATAACCACCTAAATACTTTTATTTATTCTACTATGCAAATTAAATTGAATTTTATTTTTTTTTTGTTGTTGTTGTATATTTTTTAATGGTGTTAACTCAATTTAATATGCTTATCGCGTAGTAGACGAAGCATCAATGCGAGGCAGCTTCTATTCAGGTCTGGAGGTCAGTGGCTTATCATGCGAGTTTTTCAAGTCACTCTCTCTCTCTCTCGTAGTCTCTCGCCACATACACTTATGCTCGCTCTCGCTGATTTTGAACATTATTGCAAGCAAAACTTAATAAACAAAGACACTTACCGATCGACAAAAAATGTTTTATAAATATTAATATTTAAATATGTATTATTATTTATTTATTGTTTATTTGATGTAAGCACTTTTAAATTGTCTTCATACATTAACTACGCACTCTATATAAACCGATAACCTAAGTGTAGTACAACTCAGAGCGAGTCCAACGCGACAACTGCCACGGCAACATTGCTCTGTTGGAGACCCAACAACATATGACAGACACACTGACGGGGCAACGAACAGTGGAACGCGACATTAGACAATTGTGAATAATGCAATAAATTGCATTAATAGTTTGAAGTACTTATGTACTTATGTATATAAGGTAGCATTAAAGAATATTAAAAAAAAAATATATATATAGATAATAATAGTTGGTTTGATATAGAACATTTCAAATTTATTTAATAATTATTTTCAATTTTAAAACAATTTTTAGATATTTAATGATTTAATTTTTTGGATTAATATCTAAGGCTTTTTGACAACTTTCCATTGTTATACAGACAACTGTGCAGAGTGTCCAGAGTGAACAATATAAATATTTATCTCAAAAGTAGTATTACTATATATGTACATACATACACATATATTGAATTCAACAAGTATTTTGTTGTTGTTGTTGTTCTGGTCTTAATTGAGTGGATGCCTGGAGGGCCTCAGAGGAGGTCTTCTTCTATTGAAAATTATGGAAATAATTTATTATTTAATTTTTACATACAAATACCATACCATACCGTACACACGTTGTAGCTCGTAGTATGTAAAAATAACCTAAACTATTATATTTACATTCGTCTATAGGTCTAGGCAAATTGCTAAACACTGATTTGGAGATTGCTCTACAATTCTGCTCTCATTTGGTATACGGATATGTTGGTATACGTTCGGACAATTACCAGGCCTATAGTTTAAATGAGAATTTAGATATCTACAAACATCAGTTCTCTGAAATAACAGCCTTCAAGCAAAAGCATCCACATTTGAAGGTGCTCCTAAGTGTTGGCGGTGATCGTGATATCGATGTGGATCATCCAAATAAATATATTGAGCTCCTCGAGGGTGAAAAAGTGCGTCAAGCTGGATTCATACAGACAGCATATTCGTTGGTGAAGAACTATGGCTTTGATGGTCTTGATTTGGCATATCAATTTCCACGTAATAAGCCCAGAAAGGTCCATGGTGATATTGGTACTGTGTGGAAATCTTTTAAGAAACTCTTTACTGGCGACTATATTGTCGATACTAATGCAGCATTGCATAAAGAACAGTTTACTTCGTTGGTGCGCGATGTAAAGAATTCATTGAGAAATGATGGTTACCTGCTCAGCTTGACCGTACTCCCAAACGTTAACTCTACGTGTAAGTATATTTTCAGAAAAGATTTTTTATGAAGAAATTTAAAATTTATTGATTTGCATTTAGGGTACTTTGATATTCCGGCACTCAATGGTCTTGTGGATATGGTTAATTTGGCCGCATTTGACTTTGTAACTCCGGCTCGCAATCCTGAGGAAGCTGACTATTCGACACCATTGTACAATCCGGAAGGTCAAAATCGTTTGCCCCATTATAATGCCGATTTCCAGGTACAATATTGGCTAAGGGAAGGTTTCCCAGCTGGCAAGCTAAACTTGGGTGTATCCAGCTATGGCAATGCATGGAAATTGACATCGGAATCAGGTCTGGAAGGTACACCCGTAGTAGCAAACACAGAGGGTGCTGCGCCAGAGGGTTTGCAATCACAGAAACCAGGTCTACTCAGCTATCCGGAGATTTGTGCCAAACTCCCTAACTTACAAAATCAATATCTTAAGGGCAACGATGCACCCTTGAGACGTGTTAGTCAAGAAAAGGAAAAACGTAATGGAAATTTTGCCTTCCGTGCCGTGGATGGAGCATCTACTGAAGGTATTTGGATTAGCTACGATGATCCAGCATCCGTATCTTTCAAAGCAGCATATACACGTACCTATAATCTAGGAGGCATGGCCCTATTCGATCTGGGCTATGACGATTTCCGTGGACTCTGCACTGGCGATAAATATCCGATATTGCGTGCTATCAAATATCGTCTATAGATTTCAATTACGGAATTAAAACACTTAAATGAGAAACTATTACTCGAGTAAAATACTCAATAATTATAAAATAAATAAACAGAAAATTATTCATTAAAAGATCGTTTTAACTTTGTTATATAATTAAATAATTAATGTATATAGTATAGTAGTATACTGAAGTATTTAAATTATGAGACATTTGTGGAAGAGCTTATCAATATTTAATTACTTTTATATTGTCTTTATATGTATGTACATATGTAAATAGTATTCAGTATTATCTCAGTCTCTGGTCATGAGCAATATATGCAAATACTGGTAAAGTACCCAAGTGATCTCACTGAACTCAACGTCACTTATATCACTTGTTTGTTCCCAAAAACAAACAATTCCGTAGAAATTCACTGATTATAAGTATGTAGTAGTCGTAGTACCTACTATTGTTTCCGTTTCACGGCTGTAAAAAAAGCTCAAACGATGTCATTCCCATTGCCATTTCGATTCTGTTTCGATTCAGTTTCGGTTTGTGCCTCGTTACGTGTGGACGTATAAATTGTGATCATATATTGATCTGTGTTTGTTGTTATTTTTCTGCTCACTCTCTCTCCACGCAAAGCTGCTCTCCAAGTCTACAAAAAAATGCGCTCTCTGTGGCTTAGTGTGGCGCTGACTGTATTGCTCTCAGCGGCGCTTCAAATGGTTGCCGCTGGTCCTAATCTCGTTTGTTATTACGACTCTCGCGGCTTTGAGAGACAAGGTATGTATGTATGTTTAAATGTTTTCCGTTTTGAATAATGTCTCTCTCCAGTACTCTCCAAACGAATTTATAAAGAGCAGTCTCGACTATATACAAATAAATATTTATAATATCTAAAGCAATTTATTAATTACTAAAATAATCTATATTATTATATTGATCTTATTAATTTGTAAAAGTAAATACTATTTTGGATATTTTCCATTTTAATAATTTATTTACTTTTTCACAATTATGTGAAATATAGCGTCTTTTTGTTATTGTGATTTGTACAGGGTATATTTTAGTTGAATACTAATCAAGTTATACGCTACATTTGCAGGCCTTGCTCAATTTTCGCTGACTGACATGGAACTGGCATTGCAGTTTTGCACGCACGTGATCTACGGCTACGCTGGCATCAATCCAGAGACCTATGAGATGCAAAGCCTAAATCAACCGCTGGACTACGAGAGACGTCACTTTGCCCAGGTCACAGCGTTCAAGGAGAAATATCCATATATCAAGTTCTTGTTGAGTGTAGGCGGCGACCGCGACTTACAGCAGGAGGAGAAATATGTGAAACTTTTGGAGGCAGGACGTCAGAGTCAACAGCGTTTTATTGACTCGGCCAGAGATGTGATACGTCGCTTCAATTTCGATGGTTTGGATTTGGCTTTCCAGTTGCCACGCAACAAGCCACGAAAGGTGCACTCCGATGTGGGCATGGCCTGGAAGAGTTTTAAGAAATTCTTCACTGGCGACTTTATTGTGGATCAGAATGCAGAGACACATAAGAGCCAGATGACAGAGCTGGTGAATGGCTTGAGCAGTGCTCTAAAAGCCAATGATTTGCTGCTCAGTTTGACTGTTTTACCAAATGTCAATTCTAGCTGTAAGTTCGAGAAGAAGAATCTTTTTCAAAACTATAAATTTACAAATCTCTTCTATATATGCAGGGTATTTCGATGCACCCGCCATTAGTAGAAGCGTGGACTTTATTAATTTGGGTACTTTTGACTTTTTAACACCCGCCCGTAATCCCGAAGAAGCAGATTTCTCAGCACCGCTCTACGAGGCCTTTGGAGAGAATCGCTTGTCGCATTATAATGTAAATTTCCAAATGGAACATTGGTTGTTGCAACGTGTGCCAGCAAGTAAGCTAAACATTGGCATTGCCACCTATGGACGTGCCTGGAAAATGACAACAGACTCTGGCACTGGTGGACAACCCATTGTGCCAGCCACAAATGGTCCAGCACCAGCTGGTGTACAAACCAAAACGGAAGGTCTTCTAAATTGGGCTGAAATTTGTCAAATGTTACCCAATCCGGGCAATACAATTGGCAATGGCGCTGTTCCACCCCTCAAACGTGTACCGGATCCGACAAAACGTTACGGCAGCTATGCGTTCCGTGCTGCCAATGAGAATGGCGGTCAGGGCCTCTGGGTTAGCTACGATGATCCCGATACAGCAGCCAGCAAGGCACAATATGTGCGAGCCAAGAATTTAGGTGGCGTTGCCCTATTTGATCTAACCCTAGATGATTTCCGTGGTCAGTGTACCGGTGATCGTTTCCCAATGCTGCGTGCCATCAAATTTCGTTTGCTTTAAGCTCATGTTTTATTCATTTACTTATTTTTTGTATTGCTCTAAAATGTCAACGAAATTGGCTAAATGCCTAACCTAACCTCAGTTTGCTTAAACCACTAAACAAATTAATTACAAAGCTGTAAACTAAAATGCGCTGCAAATTAATTCATTTCGGGAGGACAACAACACCAACAACAAGAGCTGCCTACTGCCTACTGCATTTCAATTTTGTGTACTCGTTCCTGGCCATCTTACTCTTTTTTTTTTGGCTTTAATTGTCTTTAGCTTATGCATCGGATTTGCCTGTTGCCGGCATTCAGCGGTGAACTGATCGCTTTATCTTTATCGCCCCGCAACCATCTTGGTAAAATGGCATTTAGTATTTTTTTGTTGTTGTTTTTTTGGTCTTTTTCTGGTTATTTTTTGCCTGTCGATTCCTTTGCTTTGCCTTTGCAGATTTCCAGATTTCCACACAAGCAAAATACTACACTACTCTATTAGTGGATACACCTTATGAGGCATGGCATCTGTAACGCCTAAATAGATACTCTAAAAACTTCAATACTTTCATACTAAATTCGTTAATAGAGAATATATAAATAGATTAAAGATTAAAAAGACTGTAAAGCTAGACAAAAAAATACCACAAAAAATGGAGAAAATACTGAAATACTAAATTCGTTTATGACGAACATATTCAAATAAACTGGAGGGCTTCAAAGCTAGACAAAAATACCAACAAAAAATACTGATAAATATAATGTTGAGAGTAATTTAAATATATACTTTTATACTAAATTAAATTATTGAGAATCTGAAATAGCTTGGCAAAATATCCGAAGAAAATACTAATGAATAAGAATGTTTAATGTATGTGAACAATTGAAGAAAAATGTATATTTTAAAAAAAGAAAGGAACTACGGTCACTGAATAATTTTTTACGAAATTCGTTAATTGAGAACATAAAGTAAGAAAAAATAAATAAATAAATAATAAATAAAATATCTCTTACTTGGAGTAAGAAAAATACAAATAAATAAAATGAAGATCAATTTGAAATAATAGTATTTAGTAGTAGTATTTAATTAATTTTAATATTTATTTATATTAGGGTTAGTACCATTGTATTTTTCTATAAGAATGTTAGGGTATTTAATTATCAACAATCTAGAGATAACTAGTATTATTTCTTGTACGTTTTATTCGTTTATATGTAATTGGCGCTACGCTCGATAGTTTGGCCCACGGTTTACTACTCTGATATGCGTAGTTGCTTGGCTGGGTCCATTTGTAGCGTTCCCTTGTTCCCAACCCATGCACATGTTTCGTCTGTTAACAGTTTTGGGGACGACAACGTCGTCGTTGGACCCTGTTGGCCATTGCTCCACCTTGGCTGCTGCTTGGGACTGCCGACAACATGATGTAAGACAACTAAATTAAGTTATTGTTTTTGTTTTTTTCTTTTTTCTCTGCGATTCTACAGAGAGTTAATGGCTAAGGATTATAGCCATTCGCATTACAGAAAGATAAATCCCATTGTTTTTATGTGTATGTGTCGCCCATAACATTTTGAGGACTCCAAGACTTCGATTAATTGTTTACACAAGGTCTCTGATTTTTAACACAACATTATTAATCTTGTGGGAAATTAAGTATACATATATATGTACATACATATGTATGTATATATATGTTCTACCCTATAAACAGTAGCTCTAATAGTGTTAGACTCTCTATAGTGAAAGACTAGTCTTTTGTTATCTATGCCTGGTTATCGGAAAAAATTCGTGATTTTATTAAGCAAAGTAGTATTACTTGAAAATTATTTTCAATTGGCGCAATGCCCTTTGGGAATTTGAAAAATATGCCATTAGCCCCGCAATGGACCATGGTCGGCCGTGTCTCTCTCTCTCTGATGTGGCTCACACCCGAATCCAAATTAGGCCCTTAGTTAAGAGCCACAAAAGTGCAGACACACATACATATACATATATATATATGTATGTATATGCATGCCAGGCATTGCCTACAAGTTGTAAACATGGCATTGTTTAGCTGTAGCCGTCGCCAGTTACCAACTCTGGAGTCTACAAAATAACTTGTGTGCAATACGTGTATAGTGTTGCTAATTTTAGCTTTTTTTTAGTGGTAACATTTATTGTGTCAAAGCAAAAGACAATTATTTTTAGAACACAATTTTCTATTTTCATGTTTCTTCAAGACTGGAGCACTACTTATAGGCCTTATAAAATATATTTAAATATATTTTTCTTAAAAGTAAGGATTTAAAATTTATAAAATATACTTTAAACAATTTATTATTTTTATAATTTATTTTTTTTAGCATTGCTAAACACTATCTCAGCTGTTTTAGTTATCAATTTGAAATTGACCAACACTAATTCCACTCGCATGTATCACCGATCGTGTGTCTACTGCTTCTAGCTTCGTTCGTTCGTTTATTCGCTCGACTCCGACTCCGAATCGCAACTCTCGACTCTCTTGAAGTCTGATTCCAACTCGCGCAACTCGCAGCTTTAGGTTGGCAGCTTGTCGCCTCATCTAATTAAAGCGCATTTGCCGTGCTTTTGGCTTGCAACAAGATCTTTGCATGATATTTGCTCTCCGATTATTGCCCCAGCATCTGCGTCTGCGCTCCATGCGAATGACAAATATGCTGCTTATAAGCTGCTGCTGCTGCTGCTGCTGCCTTCTGTGGAAGAACTTCACAGTCGCCAGCGTGGTACAACCTTTTTTAAATAAAGATATTTTCGCCCTCATTACGCTCTGTGTCCTTTTGTTTTGTGAATTTTTTTTTTTTTTTTTTGTTTCTGGTGGCCGATGAAGTGTTGCTGATTGCGCATTGCATTGTTTTGGGGGATTTTGGTCGAGATGTTGTCCACGATGGCGATAAGAAAGTGCATGAAGTACTCCGTACTACAACATGACTTTGAATTCAGAAAAAAAATCATTTTTTTTTATATTTTGGTCACTGATAATCCAATCGGCAGCTCTCTGATAGAGATTAACATTGGACTTAACTAATAATATGACAACATATTTATAGAAAAATTAATTTATTTTGTATTCGGGATTTTTTATCTTTAATGTTGCAGTTCTTTTTATTATATTCATAAAAACTAACTGAAATTTGATGCAAATTATATCTAAAGGGTGTTGAATGTTAACTCTTTAAAATTTTTATATACTATTCGACACTGTTCTGCTTCTTCATCTCCCGTATTCACTTTTTTTTTTGGTTTTTGTTCCTTAACTTGGCTTTATTTCGTTGTTATCGCCCTTTGGAGTCCGCATTTTTATTGCTTTCTTAATTTTAAATAAACCACGCGACTTTATGATCTTTGTGCCCTGTTAAAGCAGTGAACTCTCTCGTGAGAATGGCTCCCGCAGCAATCATCGTTAAGATGAGAGAGTCTTTGAGACATTGACTGCATCGTCAGTTAGTCAGGATATTACTCGAACCTTGAATTGAGCTGTCCAGATTGGTTTTCATTTAATTGTCAGCGGGTTGTCACACAAAATGATCCCAACGATGAATGACCTGACTGACCAAAGTGGCGCCAATACCTCGATATGCATTCATTTCGAACATCATGAACATCATTCTCTCTAACCCGTAGTATGTCTAAAAAAAGAGTTTAACGCCCAGACCACGGCCAGACGTGGCCACAATTATTTCAACACAAACAAAAAAATTATATGTGTTACACTGCCACATACCCTGTAAACTACGCGCACGCACAACAAAAGCCATCAGAACTACAAATAATGCAAGAAAATAGATAAAGAAAGGCACTCAATCAGACGCTGTCGTGTCTGATCATAGCTGCTATTGTATAACTTATATTGACGACTTGAGCGGTTAAAGGTAAATAAAACTCAATTAATTGAAGCAATTAGAACTTAATAAATAAGTCATGTTTCCTTTTGGACTTGATTAAACAATATGAAATTTCATTAAAATATTATTTCTTTTTATTTATTTATATAGAAAACTATGTTTAAATATGATTAAATACGAATAATACTAAATTTAAATAGTAACCCCTTCAGCTGTAATAAATATCATTTCTGAATTTAATTGAACAAAATCTATGTTTAGTCAATTAATAAGTAATTAAAATAATTATACTTTATCGATACTCAATAAATTTAAGGTCTACTTGATATTGTTTTATACTAATTTATGTTAAGCGCGAATTATTAAAATTAATTATAAATAAAAAGTAAATTAAAAATTATAATAATTATCAAATAAATAATAAACAATTGATTTTTCTTAAAAGAAAATTAAAATGATTTCTAAATACTGTTCCAAAAAAATATATATTTATTTAATACTATAAGCCCTGCTACCTGTGCACAGAACTCTAACCTTATTTCTTATACATTTCTAGGGTATACAAGTTTGTTATTGTTCTTGTTGTTGTTGCTGTTGTCTGTGTTGTGTTGTATTTTACTTTTATTCATAAACAAGCGACAATAAAAATGTGGCATAAATGAGTAAACTACTACTACATACAACAGTGTTGGAAAATTATTCTTGCTTAACGAAATAAACAACTCATAAAATTATGCTATACAAAAAAAAAATGAAAAAAAAAATAATAATAATAAAGAACTAAAACATTTAAAACACAAAAAACTTTTGTTTATCATTTTTTTTTTTTGATTTTTGTTTTTTAACAAACAAATTTTTCGCGCCAATTAAATTCAATTAGCTTTTCAGCTGCAACGAATAACTGACTACATATAGACACTATGTGTATACACATACATATTTGTAGCAAGTTTTAGCGCCACATTGTCATAAAAGGTTACTCTAAACAAATAAACACGTGGAATTAATGATGTAACGTGTGTGGCAGCTCTATAGATGTATGTATGTACGAGTACTATAAACAGAATTTGATATAGTATTTGGGGGATTTGCCAGAGATTAAACATTGGATGTATGTAGCTACATATGTATATATGAAATTAAATGATTAAATTACTAAAAAATAAAATAAATTTTATAGACGATAGACGATAAATAATTAATCAAGGTAAAAAATATTCAAGTAATCTAATTCGATCTATATTTATAAACAAATTCATTTCATATAATAGTTACAGATTGTTCACATTAAAAGATTCAATCTATGGAACAAAAAATAAACAATTTGCCCTAAAATTGTGGTCATCTATGGTATATATCTAAATATTTACAACTTTTGATTGCCGCACTAAAAGCAGACACACGGAATAGTATTCATCCGTACGGACGTATGTATCTTAATAAAAGACGGATACGTGTGAAATTGTCTTAAATTAAGAGAAAGAGAGAGAGAGAGAGAGACTCTGCTGTATGACAGTATAAAATTGAGGATTTGGAGGAGGAATGATGACGACGCGCCTAAAATAAACAAATAAACGCCAAGTTAAATGGCCAACTAACAACATCGTTGGCGGCACGCTTTGCTCTGGCTTTAATTAAATCGACGAGAAAGCAATAAAAACTACATCTATCTATTCATCCATCCATTCATTTATTCCAACTCAGTTTGGTATCTGGGTTGAAATTTTTATTACATAGTACACCCTGTGCAATAACTCAAAATATACTTGCCCCGTGTATCATTAAAATCAAAAATGATTTTCCCGTACCGACTGCGCCACCCAGTGTGTTTAGTTATACGGGGGAAAACATTTTGCCGGAGACTTATGATTTGCCATTAAAAATGTTTAGATGCACAAATAAACACTCGTAAAATTTGTACGAAATAAGTATTAGATTCATAGCATTCTCTCTTCATTCAATTTTGTAAACATTTCTATTAAATCAAAATACAAATAGTACAAGTACGTATAATATAGTGTAGTGTTGTATAGTGTATTGTGTAATTTGTATCTGTGCCAATATTTCACAAGGCTAAAAAAGAAAATTTTCATTTAATGAATTACGAAAAGAAACAACTTCAAACAAAATAATAACTAAAGAAGTGAAATATATCCAGTTATGATAAATAAAAATGAATTCCATGAATATATATCCATATTATGAATATTTCTGGTATAAAGAAAGTGAGTCTAACATCAAAATCTCAAGTAATTTTTGTTTTAAATTACAATTGGACGTAGAATTGTACAAGGAATGCACATTCAGGTGGCGCAACGACACTAAGTTAAGCTTGTGTCGCCACCTACCGACCAACCGACCCAGGCACACTGTCACTTAACGTATGATACGTATACGCGACAAAAGGAGGCGTGGCGCCACGCAATATAGGAAAGAAGTTAATGTAAAATTAATTTAAAATCAATAAAAACAAAAACAGAAATACAAATAATTAAAAAATTCATATAATAAAAAGAAATATCGCTACAATACAATCATAATTGTAATAATAATGAAATATAATGAAATAATTCTAGAACTTAGAATTATGTTGGTTCTTAGAAAGGTATTCTAAAATTGAACATTTTAGTTGAAGGATAGAGGTAGATCATGCAGTTACATGGTAAAGTTTGTTATAATCGGAACACAAGAGCCCAAATGTTTCATGCAATCAATATCTACATCAATCAATATCAATCAGATCTACAAATTTGGAAGACTAAAGGTGTAAAGGTACGCGTAAATCTAATGGAATAATAATAGTATATCTGTCTGTGCCACACGCTAAAAATGAATTTCAATTACATAAGAATTACGAAAAGAAATGCCTTCAAGAAAATATACAATATAATACTTATTATTGAAATGAATTTTAAAAGAAGAATTCAATATACTGTTATTCTGTTAAACTATTATTTATTTAAGTATAAAATCAAAATATAGAATATTGTTGCTAAATCTCAGGATTCAGTTCCGAATCAAATACTGAATTTCAAAAGATATATTTCGTTCCATTCTACTAAATGAGTTCAAAACAATTAATATATTTTATTATAATTGTATTTGAAACATGAATATGATTACTGATAAATTTATTAAATATATTACGATATATACTATATTAAAACAAATGAGAGAATTATAAATAAATATTTTATTTGCAATAATTTAACAAATACTAACCTCTAAAAAATTGATTTTATTTCAAGAAAATAAAAACAAACAAGGTTATAAAAAAGATATTTGCCGCTGCGTGCTCATATATTATGATTATGTCAGTTGCTTGTGTTTTCGAACCCCGCGTGGGGTCTTTTGAGGTTAGAGTTTGGTGTGGACTCGCTAAAGTAAAAATTGCGTGCGCACGCGTACAGCGCCAAAACAAATTAAGTCTGATGCACCAGCAACTGATAATTCAATTTTTACTTAGCGCTACACCTAAAGTGGACTGTGGACTGCGGACAGTAGACTAGTGGACTGTGAGCTGTGGACAGTGGACTAGTGGACAATGGACGGTTGACTGTGAATGGTCGTTTTGTGTTTAATTTGTACGACTGTTACACACACACACACACACACGCAAAGCACATCAAAAACAATTTGGCATTTGGCAGTTCGATTTGTGGGCAAATGAGAAATCTGCGCGTGACACGCAAAGCAAGATTATGTTTATGTCAAAGTTTAGTTCTCAAGAAGAGTATTGTTGGAAGACTCTATATATAAGTATGTATATACATACAAATCTATATGTATTCCTGCATATCATCTATGTAATCTCAGCTGCTGCGTGTATGTGCTATGAATGATTTGAATTGAAATTAAATGTTGTACAATTTATGCAAACCTTGGCAACCCTTGCCTGCAACACTTTTCTTTTTTTGGTGCGTTATCGCCTGTCAAATTTGCCAAATCACGATGACGTATCGTTAAACCGCGTTTGACATTCACGTTTCGCTTCTTTCTTTATCCATCATCAATGAAAAAAAAAGGGTTGCATACTTAAAAATCCTTTAGGGTTGCCCCCAAAACGAAAAGAGACCAACGTTATGAACTCTATTTGAGCATTACATTCAAATTGTGCACAACACACACACACACACACACACACATATTGATTGACAAGTAGATTTTGAAAAAGAAAGAAAAATATGAATTTGATTTATATAAACTTAAAAAAATAAAGAAAAAAATATAAAATTATAATAATTATGATAAAAAAAATATTAAAATTGGTGTAGCTCACTTATAAATAGTATTTTACCTTATATATTTATATTTTTAAATAAATTTCGTGAAGCTCGATTATTATACAAATTTTCTATTTTAACATATGAGTAAAAATTTCAATTTAATTTAAATTGAGTACATATAAAGCCACACGAACTATGTATTTGAAGGCACACAACCCCATTACAATTTACCCATCCATCCATTCCATTCATTCATCCATCACGTAATGTGTGGCTCTGGCAAATAAAAATGTCATCGATCAGCTCTCTCTCTCTCTCTCTGTCTGACAACGTTGTACAGCTGGCCTGAGCGCCTAACACTATGCAACACATTTGCCAATCGAGTAGACAAATTAAAATGCACACACACAACAACATGATGAGAAGAAAGAGAAAAACCGAACAATAGAATTACGAAAATACAAAAAACTGATGACGAATGTTTTAAGAATTAAGATGGATCACTTGGCATGACGGTCACAAATAAAATAAAATAAAATAAAAAAGAAAATTTAACTTCGATAAAAAAGGATACAACCAACGACACAAGCAAATGAACAAGCAATCAAATAAGCAGAAGCCAAGTCAATTTAAGAGTAATATATTATTGTTGTTGTAATACGACAATGAAATCGTATCGCGTTGCATAAAAAAGAAACCGAACAATCTCTTCGTGAAACTTTGTGTGTGTGTGTGTGTGTGTGTGTGTGTGTGTGTGTGTAGAGGAGTATAAAGCAGCGGCATGACTTAACAAATTTGTTGCGCGCTACCTATCGGCATGGTCATGTCACTCAGACACTCAAATGCTCTTCTTCATGCTCTCAGCAGCGGCAGCTGAAATCGACAGCAAACCAAAAGAGTTTGAATTTTCTCTTAAAGAATCGAATTGAATTGA
>JBANCX010000313.1:5690-20780 GCA_037040065.1 Dettopsomyia nigrovittata
TTACACTATGTACATACATACATTAAAAAATCATAAATTGTAAAAATATTTTCAATTTCTTTACTATTCTGGACTTTTAACCAACAAATGAAGCTTCCGAACTAAATGAATTTAAAACTTTAAAGAAAAATATCAAAACTAACAAAAATGTTTTTGCTCATCAGGCCCTGATGTATATCTTTTTGAATATATATATATATATACATCGAAATATATATATAAAATAAAAAAAAAAACAAAGAAAATTTTAAAATATTTAATGTTATTATTATATGTATTTCAAATGTTGTTAAATATCAAATTCTATTTACACAAATTTCAATAATAATACAGACACAACAAACAGTTCTTATCAGCTGGAGAACTTTGAATAATACAACAAAAATAAACAAACTTAATTATAATAATAATAATGAAAAACACAATCCAAATATAATAAAAACTATAAAAATATATTGCAAACTTGTCCAATGTGCTGTACAAGTCTTCTAATATAATAATATATTATATTATAATATATTAAAGATGTATAATTTAATCAATTATTCAGCCGCGATCATCTTATCGTCTAAGAAACAACAAAATATAATAAATGTTTAAATAAATGTATATTAACTCCATATATATATATGTATGAATATATATATATATTATATACAAGTATGTGTAAGAGTGGCCGTGTATATACTTTAGTTAATCAAGTATTTTGAATTCCTATTTACCTGCTTTAAAACAAAAAAATGGTTTTAATTATAATATTTACAAGACATACATATGGTATAATATTCATAATTCTATTTTAGTTAAATCAATAAATCTATTCTTTCTTTCATTTTCTAACTCTCAAAGCTAACTGACTTTTATTTAAACACAAAAAAAAAAAACAGAAAAACTCAAAACTTACCTTTTAGCTTGGACAGACAACCTGGAAGAGTGAATTTTCAATGGCGCTGAAAAGTATGCTGCAATAAATTGTATAAATACATGCGCAAACACAGGCTATGAATGGATCGTTGAGAGCATCCTTCTCCTTCGTCCTATCGCATCAAAAACATTTTGAATTTTTCCTGATTTTTTTGGTGCTAACTAAAGTTAGTAAACTAACCCAAGAAATATGGTAAAAATTAGAAACTTGCTTTAACCTCAATGTTCCTTAATTTTCCCAAAAATTTCATCTTTTCTTGGATAATTTTTGTGAAAAGTTTATTTTTATTTTATAATTAAGATTATTTGTTCATTTCAAGCGTCAAGTCAAGTGCCCGTATTCTTGCTCCTTTCTCCTTTTTCTGTGACGTGACGTTCTCTGGTAAATGATTATCGGATAACCTGCATTTTGGCAATTCTAGGAAATTCAACATTTTTTTGGCCCGCTTCAAAATAAATTTGCTAAAATTTAATGAAATTCAAATTGAAAAAGAACAAATTTTGTAGTGTTTGAAGCCCAAATTGTTTGAAATTGGCAGTTTGTTGATATTTTTATAGCCCGATCCATTTGAAACATTTTTTTTTTGTTTTGTGACAACTGTCCGTCTGTCCGTTTGTTTGAACGCGTCGATCTTAGAGACTATAAGAGACTATAGTAACCAATTTTTTGGTATTATCATGGTTGGTGTAGTTCGCGCGCAGTACACTAATATATATATTTTTTAATTTCCCACCACCACCCCCCCCTAAATCGAAAAAAACGATTTACAGGTGCAATTTTCCACCTATTGACTTGAAACTCGAAATGTATACTAATGAGTTGACAACTGATCTAACTGCATCGAAAAGTTTTCGATGCCACACCCCCAACGCCTAAAATAAAAAAAAATACGAATAAAAGGTGTAATTTTTCACCTGTGATCTTGAGACTCAGCATAGGTGATCGCCATCATAATATTGATGTACTTTACCAATTTTATGTCGATCGCATCAAAATTGTCGGTTTTCTAGAGCAAACATGTTTGGTCATTGGCTTTTTCAAGGAGCTAGCACTTGGTTCGGGGTATCTCGACTAGAGCTTCCTTACTTGTTTTTGCTGTTGTTTGTTCAAGTAGCTCTTACCGTTTAGGCTGTGTGCGTTAGTCAGTCAGAATACAAAACTAATATTTATATATTATAATATAGAGACCAATACAATGCAATCTTTATATGTATCTTCCCATATAACTATTGTGAATTTCCCAATTTTTGTAAAATTTTCTTTGTTTCTGTTTTTGTTTTTCTTTTTTAATATTTATATATACTAATACATGGTAAGAATCATAAATTTTGATATATTCATAATATAGAAAAATTGGTATTACCCGATATTTGCTTCATCTGGTTTATCGATACATAAAACGATCGATTAATATTTAAAAAGAAAAAAACAAACAAACAAAAAATATCTTTAACTTGCTAACAAAAAAAGTTGTTTTTTTTATCAAATATTTCTTCTTTTATATCTTATAAGGATTGCGTATGTATATAATATATATATATAAAAAAAATACAAATAAATAAAAGAGAAATTTTCTTTCATTTAAATATTGAAATTAATTATTTAAAATAAAAAAAGAAAATTATTTAATTTTCTATACAATTTTTTTTTATTGATATTTTAGTTTTTTTTAATTGTTTTTGTTGTTGTTTTTGACTAAGCATTTTGCAATTTGTAATTAATTAATTAATTAAGTCTATAATAGGCTTACTTTTTTAGTTGGGTTTGTTTTGTTTTTTGTTTTTTAATATAGCGAATAGAAGACAAAAACGTAACGTAAAAAAATTGCAAAAAAAAATACACATACATATATATGTACATATATGTATAGAATAATGATAATAATAATAATAATAATTATAATAATTATAATAATAATAATAAATTTTGAATTCAACAACATGCAAAAATGGCGCCAAGCTAGATGTTTGTTCATTATTCTCTTTAAAATAGTTTCTTTTGTTTTTAGTTATTTATTTTATTTAAGGTTTTATTTTATTTTATTTTATTTTATTTGTTTTGTTTTGTTTTTCTTTCCAATTAGAAAGGCAGTTGCTTGTTCCTTACTTTCTCTCAAGTGTTTATTAGAATAATAAACATTTTCTTTTTGTTGTTTTTTAATTTGTCTCATTTCTTTGTTTTAGCTGCGATTGCAGCAACTTTCTTTTGCTTTCGACAATTTGACGTTTTTATATAAATTTTAAATTGTTTATTTCATCGATATATATCTATATATATATATCATTATATTTTGTTTGGTTAGAAACGAACGAACTTTCGTTTAAAAATATTTTGTTTTTTGTTAAAATTTTGCGAGCATTTTGACATAAATTTGACAACACAAAAAGGAAAACAATTTATAGACAAGAAAATAAATTTTGGTTTTTTTGGTTTGCAATTAAATCAGTTAACAAACAAAACTAAAAAATTAATTTAATTTAATTAATATTATATAATAATATCAATAATTTCGAAATAATTGTTTTCGCGTTTGCTTTTGTTTTGTTTTGTTTTGTTTCTCTTTGCTAGCTTTTCTCTGCCGATAGTTTTTTGTTGTTGCTTAAATTAAATGTTTTTTATGCATTATTCTTATTATTTTTTAATTGTGGCTTTGTTTTAAATTGTTGTAAATTACTTCTTTTTTATATATATATTATTTATGTTTGTATTTTTTCAATATAAAATTTAATTTGCGTCGTGTGTTTGTTTGTTATTTTGTGTTTATATAATTTATATTTTTGTTTTAAATTTATTATTTTATATATTTTTTATTAAGTTATGTTTGTTTTTTTTTTTGTAAATATAATTGTTATTTAATGTTTTTATTTATTAATTGATTGATGTTATTGTTGCTTGTGTCTGGCTCTATTTGTTGTTGTTGATGTTGTTTTAAAATTTCCATTAAAATTATAATAGTTCATATTATTAAATGGTTGTTGCTGTTGCTGTGGTTGCTGTTGTGGCTGCTGTGGCTGCTGTGGTTGTTGTCTATGCTATAGCGAACCAGCTGGAAAACTTGTTGAACTATTGCTATGCGCTAAACTAATCATGGAACCAGATAAACTACCCTCCTCATCAGGATAGGTCTCACGTGATACCTCCGTTAATGATAAAGTGCTAATAAGTGAAGAGAAACACAACAAAAAAAAGACATTTAATATTTAATTTAATTATTTTCTTATATATTTATATTTTTACCTGAAACCTAAGGCTATTGATTCATTATCAAAAGCTTCCAATTCTTTAGCATGTTTCTCATGTTTCATACGCAAACGCTCAGCACGTTCCACATTAAATTGTTGCAATTCGGCATCCATCTGCAAAAGCAAATTAAATTAAATTATTTTTAACATAATTAAGATGAAAATTCAACTAAAAAAACATTTCTTAAGCTAATAAACTAATGCAAGAAATATATAGTTTCATTTTGTAGCTAAAACTTTCATCTTGAATGATGGATCTATCCAAAATTTCTTTAGTTCTTTAGCTCCCAAGTACTGCCACAAACTTTCAACATTTTTCTAAATTTTCTATTCTTTACATAATTAAATACTTAAAAAAAAAGAAAAGCCAAAATTAAATAATTCCTTTAACTAATCACAATCATTGCAGATCGAAACACAACTTCAGAGTAATTCAATTCACTAAAATCTCGATAATTTAGATCATATATCTTCCATCTCTTATAAATAATTTGTATTTGTTTGTTAACCTTATTCTCCAATAGGCCACGCCGTACGCTAACACGATTTTCTAGCTCACGACGTTCACGATCTCGTTGCTCCTGCGCTTGCTTTTTATTTTTATTTTGATAGGCTGTCAGCATATCTAGCTCATATTCCAATTGTTCATTGGTACGTTGGCACTCGATTACTTGACTCTCGTCCAGTTTATAACTTTGACTTTGGAACATATCGGAAATGCTTTGTTCATACTGCAACAAAAAAAATTTAATAAAATTAATAATAATAAGATTTCTTTTTTTTTAATAATTTACCTGCTCGCCAAGCAGTGTCAACTTGCGATGCTTCTCCTCTTTTAGCTGCTTAATAACTTCCTTTTGTTGCTCTTTTGGTGTCGTTTGGAGGACTTGAGCTTTATAGCGTTTATATTGTTTTGTTTGCGTTTTGCATGTCTCTCGAAATTGTTTACGTATTTGCAGTTCCTTTTGCTATACAAAAAATGTTAATGATTGAAAATATCGATTAATTTAGCGCTATAACAAGTTTAATCATCGATTGTTTTACAGATTACGACTTGCAAAACAAGATTTTCTTTTCTTTTAAAACAGTCTGAACTACATAATATAAGTTAATATATTATTATTTAAAGCTTTACCTTAAGGCTTTTGGGCTGCTGTCTTAGCTCCAGTGCATGCTTGCGCACCAGCTCCTTCTTAATGCGATCCATATAGTCTTTTTGATTGTGCAACTCTGTGTCATGTTGCTTGTTTATCTATTTAAAAGGCATAATGTTAAATTCTATAATTAATAGGTGCAGATCAAGAGATTAAACTCGTATTTCAAGACTTTTTTTTATCGATACAGTATCGTATATTAATGGGACTTATATATTAAAAAGACAAAGACTCAATTCAGTTCGATTGTTTACACAAACATAAGAGAATAAGAGCTAGAAAACTTTATTGTGCACACATGTTTCTTAGTGTGATGAACACAACCAAAAGTTTTAAAAGAATATTTTTTTGAACTGAATTTCATATAAAGTTTTTGACTTACTTGCTCCTCGCGCAATTGATGTACGCTCTTCTGCTGGCGATATTCCAGCTCTTGTGTCTTTTCGTGATGCTTCAATAGCATGGCATGTGCTTGCTCCAGTTGCTGTTGTTTCTTGCCCAATTCCTGTGCGAAACAAATATGAATTCAATATTAAATAGAATTTATAATATATATATATATATTTTTTATAGAATTAATTACATCGCGCAACAGTTGATCCTCTAATTCATGAAGCAATATTTTGCGTCTTCGCTTAAATTTACGCATTTCAAGTTCAATATATTGCTTTTGGGTCTGTAGCATGCGTTGTTCTTCAAGGGCCTCGTGTTGTTTCAAATTATCCTTTTGCGATTGTAATGTTAAATCACGTTGACGCTTTGGCGTTGATTCATCCATTGAAAGTTCACGTTTCCAGCGCTCCTTGTTGGCTTTATATTCCTTTTTACGATTTAAATCAAAATTTTTACGATCACCCTCCTGTTTCAATGTAATCTCTTTATGTAATTTCTTTTCAGCTGTTATCGTTTGCTTTGATCGTCTCTCCAAATCCTGTTGATGTTTGGCCTAAATGAAAAAAAAAATTTGTTTAATTCAAAGATTTCAATTAAAAATACAATTTATTTTCAAACTTACCTCAAGACGTTCCAAATCTCTAGTAAAATTATGCAATAAATTATCATATTCCTTATCGAGGGTCGCCTTATGCGTTTCCATATCAACTTTACATTTCTCTTCAAGCTTTAGCAATGAGCCTTGATGCTCTCGTCGCATGCGTTTATATCCAGACATTTGTTCGTGCATTTCCTCCTAAAAATTTCATCAATTGAAATTTGCCAGGCACAAAATACAAAATACAAAACATCAACAAAAGCTTAACGTGTGTCGTATATATGTATATATATATATATTTTTATATATTTGTGCAATTTAAGAACGAAGGGCAACGAGAACAAGAACACTTACAAAGCTGCTATTGAGCGCCCAATCGCCCAATTCATCCTTAACCTTAAATTTAATTAAACTCAAGCATGTAAAAATCATTATTTGCGCATTTCTTTGCTTTCAAACACAAAATAACAAAACACACACTCACACACACGCACGCACACAACTAACTCGTTAACAATATATGTATGTATATATAATAAAATGTAAAAAAATTAAATTTTAAAACTAATAATCGCCAAAACAAAATGCCGGCACTTTCGTTCTTTATGCTAAAATGTCAAATGAATTGAAAGAACAGATATTTAGAGAGAGAGAGCGCGCGCGAGAGCGTAAAAAAGCTGAGTGCAAATTTTGTGAGAATGAGAAGTGAAGTAAAGGTAAGAAAAGTAAAGCAAAAGGAGCGAAGCACAAGTTAACGGTAAGCCAAAGAGTTGAGAGTGTGTGTGTTTAATTAGAGATGTGCAAAGCAACGAGTTATCGTTTAGTTATATGATGATGATTAGGACACGATCAACAGTCAAATGATTATTATTAAAATGTTTTTCTTTTTTTTTTTCTTTCTGTTATTGTTTCTTTCATTTTAATATAAATAAATTAATGAGGTTTAATAATAAATGTTTATTATTTATATTTTTAATTGGAATATTCATCGAAATGATTTAAAACTATCGTTATCGTTATCGTTATCGATATTAATGTATATGTTTTTGCTTTTTTTTGCTCGATAAGTAGTCTTTGCAGTAAAAATTAATAAACAAAAACAAAAACAAAAAAAAAACCAATCGATGCTAATTTAAATTATGTTTTGCATGGAATATACGTCAAGAAAATCGAACAAAAAAATCGTCTTAAAACTTCTTAAAATGCAGCATACAAAATTAATCGATTGGCACGACTATCGTTAATTTGTTCAGCTCTAGCCTGTGTGTACATGTGCTGTGTGTGTGCAAGTGCATGTGCATGTGCGTGGGTGTGTGTGATAAAAAATACTGCAAAATAAGTCTGGTCACACTGCGCAATTCAGTTTCTTCAGCATATTTATTATTAAGCCATACACATACACATAAAGAAGAGACATTCAAAACAAAACAAAAATAAATAATTGCAAATGTATGCGTCAGATGTATGCATGTAGTATGTACATAGTATATGTATGTATATACATTATATATAATATATATTATTTAATTATTATTTTCATATATATTTGTTGTTGTTGTTGTTGTTGTATTCAGGAGATCACACAGGGAAATTGTTGAATATATTTTTGATATTTGTAATTTTTATTATCGCATTCTTTTGTACTAGGACCAAAAGTAACCTTGTCCTTGTAATAAATGCTGTCATCATGGCCACCATTGTCATTATTAATGTCATCAGTATCCTGCTCGGTGACGTAGCAAAAGCAACAACCGCAACAGAAGATGTTATAGAGCGCCTAAGTTCAAGTTGTTGAAAAGGGTGGAAGGTTGTGGTGTGTGGTGGAAGGTAGGAAAGAGTAGAAATAAATAGAGAGTAAACAAACAACAACAAGAGTAACAGCTTACTCAAAGAGAGTCTACAAACGATCTCTACATATATATATAGAGAGAGAGAGAGAGAGAGAAAGAGAGCGACGAGCAAAAGCGACTAGGACAATGACGTTGGAGAGATAACAGGCGCGCACACACACACACACACACACATCCGAGCGCACCCTCTCGCACACACACATACAAGCCATAGACAGAGAAAGAGAGAGAGAGCGAGCGAGCGAGCGTTTAGTGATGAGCAACTAAATTACTAATTTATCGATATGCTTAAGCAACAGCTGCTAAATATTCTTTTTTTTTTTTCGATTTCAACTACTCTATGTATGTTATCGATAAACACTCACCTGCATATGTTCCTTTTGCTGTTTGGTCACAATGCTAGTTGTTCGTATTGTCGCAAAATTATTTGGCCCATGATCATTAACCGCATTGGAGATGGCCTGCTGCGATGATGCCGATGTTGCCGCATAGACAGCCGCCTGAGCAGCCGGTGTCGATAAATATCGTGGACCCAAGCCGGTCATCCGATGATCACCAGCCGGTGAGCCACCAGTCGTATTAACACCCAAATGTGGCATCACTGAAATTGGAGCAGGTGCTGGCACCACAGATGCCGAATTTGTTGGCGTCACATTATTGTTCATGCTGTGCATTATATTTGGCAGCGGTGGCAAATTGCGATGACGCGATGAATTCCGGGATACAGCACCACAGCCACCGGTAGCTGTTTGCTGTTGCTGCTGCTGTGCATTGGACCAATGCTGTTGCTGCTGCTGTTGTTGTTGCTGCTGATGCTGTTGCTGCAACTCACGTTGATGGTGCATAGCAGCGGCAACAGCGGCAGCTTGCTGATGGTGATGATGTGCTCCGATATGAATGTGATTCTGTGCTGCAGCCGGTATGGAATTTGAAGAGGAGCTCTGTGTCAGGGAGAGATGGAGAAAAGTATAAAAGTTAATCATTGATCATTGATTTAAATGAATCGTTTTATATTAGACTTTTTATATTATCGATTATCGATAGTTGGTATATCGATATTTATGATATAAATGTATCGATATTAACAATTTCATGTCGGAAAAATACACAATTACTTTCTATTGATATCGATGTTAAAAATATCGATTAACTTGCAATTAGAAAGTGATTTCTTCAATAAGATAAATTTGATATTATATCGATTGTCTGTACCCGATAACCATACCTATCGATACACAACAACTATCGATACATCGTAAATTTCATTACAATAACTCACCTGACTACTGGCCGCCGATACACCCACCGAATGTATTGAGTGTTCAGAAGTAATACTATTGCTCTTACTACTATCGCCACCAGCATGATCATCCTGTTGATCATCTGTATCACCAACGGCACTCTCCGTTTCACATGTATCAACCATGAGTATTTTTTTCATTTTCCGATAATTAAGATTATCGAGCTCACGTACAGCCGATTTGGTGCGTGCTATTAAATCAAGCAGAACTGTATCGGATCGTGGACGTGTTACATATGCATGCTGTAACAATTTCGATGATGATGGTCGCTCTCCGGGCATTTTCTTCAGGCAGAGGTCAACAAAATTGCAAAATGTATCCGACCAATCATTTTTCTAAAAACATCAAATATATTAATAACATATTTATCGATTGATTTGTTCGATAATTTATCGATTATGACTTACAGGCAACGTTGGCGACTCATTCTGTGCTATATGATAAAGCGCTGACATGGCATTCATATTAAAATAGGGCGGCTTACGATCAGCCAACTCAATACATGTTATACCCAATGACCAAACATCAACTTTACCATCATATTGACCCTCATCCATGGCCAATATAACCTCGGGTGCCATCCAATATGGTGTGCCAACAAAACTATTTGCTGGACATTTAATGGCAGCGCTACCAAAATCAGCCAATTTAACAACACCATTGTCTGTCAATAATATATTGCCAGCCTTAATATCTCGATGAATGCGTCCCAATGAATGTAAATAGCTGAGGCCACTCAATACACCCAAACAGATGGCAGCGATTTCATCTTCATGCAATGGCTTCTTATGTACTTCAATGATATCGGATGCGGAGCCAACACAATATTCCATAACAAGCCATGCTGTTGATTCACGTAAATAGCAGCCTTTATATTCTATTGTATTTGGATGATTCAATTGACGTAGAAATCTATTTTGAAAAATAAAATAAATAATTTAAAATCGATATATTATTGTGTTATCGCTTATCGCATATCGATTATTACCGTATCTCTTTGAGTATATCCTGCCATTTCTCTTGACTCTGCTTGCCCGTATACGACATTTTCTTAATTGCAACAATTTCCTTGTTAAGATTACATCGCGCATAGTAGACGGCACCAAACGATCCATGGCCAATTTCACGTAAATCTTCAAATATTTTCTCCGGATCATGTTTATTAAATAGATCGGCTATTTCCGGATCTTTGAGACTACCAGGACGTGCCGATGGCATCTCAGTTATTCATGTTATATACACTTTTTACACACAAAGATCAATTTCTATTTTATTTTTAAATTATTTTTATTTTGTTTTGTTGTTGTTTTTATTTTTTTTTTTTAACGCGCGCTCGTTGCGCTCACAAACGTTCTATATTGCAACTGAGAGAGCGAATTATCTTTTGGTTATCCTTGTTTGCTTGCGTGCGCGTACGCTCTCTCTCTCTCTCACTTCTTGCTTAGTCTCTCTTTCTACGCTCTTGATGCTTATTGTTGTTGTTGTTTTTATTGTTTGCATGCATGCAACATAAGCTCCCTCTCGCGTTTTCTGTTGTCTCCTGTTGCGCTCTATAAAAAAATTTGATAAAATATATACAAAAGAAATTAGTTTTATTTATATAGTTTATATATGTTGTGTATGTATATGTGTGTATTATTTATATATATAATTTTGTGTTATTTTTTTTTTTAAATTTAAGTTTAGTTTTTTTCACATTTTGTTTTCATTTGTTTTCGCATTCAAATCGATCAAAATGATTCACACACACACACACTTGCATACGCTCATATCTCTCTCTGTCGCACATTGAATTGAGTTGTTGCCGCTTATCACAAAAATATTTTTATTGTTCTTCTCTTCTTCTCGTTTGCGCTCTCTTTTGTTGTTGATTTTGTTTTTGGCACTATTTTCACCCAAATAACGGTGCATCATCCAGCTACGCACATTTTGAATAAAGTGTGTGAAAGAGAGAGAGAGAGAGAGAGAGTGAGTGAGTGAGTGAGTGATTGTCGCATGACTCTAAGCTAGAGATGAGCGCGCGTTTAGCTTAAAATTAGCAAAAGAAGACAATAACACGACATGCAGAGAGACACACACAGACAAACGCTAGAGATGTACATAATACGATTTGCATTGAATCGATTTAAAATCGATAAATCAATGTTGTAAAAATACAACAATTTGTTTTCTTACTATTTATGACATTCAATCTTGAAATTTAAGAGAAAATAAAAACTTTTTAATTCGACAATCATTGTTCTTGGACATTTGGTATTCGATATAAAACATATTTCATACAAAACAATATAAAAAATTGTATTCTTTTATAGAACTCTTAATATATTTATGAATTAAATTTCAATGGCAATATTTTGTTAATTTTTGATTAAAAAATAAACGAATTTTGATTAATTTTTGTATGACTTGATATAATTATTTCATTTGAAAACATAATTAATAATAATTAACAGAATATTAATATAATTATTATTTATTTAAAGAAAAAATTGATTTTTTGTGATATGAAATTTGATTTTCTTTAATTTTTTGTTTGTTTATATATAAAACAGTAAATAACAAAAAGAAATTTCTATTTTCAATATACAAAAAATAAAAGAAATTAATAAATTTTTCCAATATTTTGTATGTTTATGCGCTTGTTCTTGTTCTTGCATGCGTGCTCGTGACACGCTAAATGCTCAGCTCTAAGGAGCTGCTCAAAATATTATTTTCATTTGTTGTTGTTGTTGTTGTTGTTGTAAGGTGGCCAAAGCACAAAACACACGTGCATATGTATGTATGTATGTATATCAATGCATGCATATGTATGCGTAATTAATAGCGGTTGTTAAATGCATACAGACATATGTATGTCCAGCTGCCGCACACACACACACACTGAAACAACAACAAAAAAGGGTTGCAAAGTAAACTTTTTTTTTTCTTTGAAATACATAAAAAGAAAACAATTTTTGTTGTTGTTGTTGTTGTATTTGGAACTAAACAATTGTTGTTTGTTGCAATTTGTTTGGAATTCTTTTTGTTTAAAGCCAAAGAATCGCTGCTTTGGCAACACACGCCTTTTTTTTCACACACACACACACAGAGAGAGAGAGACATAATTTCGCACACGCATACTAACGCAGGCAAAGGCTGTCTCGACGCGCGCGTGTCTGTCTGTGTGTGTGTGTGTTTGTTGTTTTGCATTCATCGTCTCTCATCTTTCTCTCTGTCTCTCTTGATCCGCTCTTCCTCATTCTGTTTTTTTTTTAACGCTTAGAATTTAAGCTTTGTGTACCGTTGCTTTTTAATTTAATTTGTTCGCAGCTAAAAATGTTTTTTTGCTGTTTGTCTTTTGTTTATTTGCTTCAATCTTTTGCTTTTATTTTATTTTATTTTTTTGGGTGCGGACTACAACAACAAGAACAACAACAGAATCGCACTTTGCTGTCGACGTCGCGACGTCATCGCAAGCAGCGACAGCGACGTTGACGTCGATGTTTTTTTAAGTTTTTCGTTTTCTTTTATTATTATTTCACTTGTTCTCTATTTATTTTTAAAGCGGCGTTTTGTGTTTTTCTTCATTTTCTTTGCTTTGCATGTATTATATCACATTTGTGGCCCACTTGTCGCTGTGTGTGTGTCTTTAGGCAAATTTTTTTTTATTTATTTTTATGTTTTGTACAATTTTTTAATTGTTTTGTTGCTTGCACATTGCACACACACACACACACACACACACACACATACGCTCACTTGCTCACTCTGACTCGCTTGCACTTATTGTTTAGCAGCAATCGCCATATATGTATGTATGTTGCTTGCTCATTTGCACGCTATGCGGCTGCGGCACACTCACACACACACTCACACATACGCACACGTTACAAAAAATTAAAAAAAAATAAAATTAATTTTTTTTTGGAATTTCTGATGAAACGAAAAAAAAAAGTTTTGTTTGCGCCGCTTACATTTGCAATTTCCTCTCAATTTCCAAGTAATTGTCGAACAACAAGAAGAAGACGAAGATGAAACTCCCCGAAAAAAACAAAAAAAAAAAAATATAAAACAAAAAGAAAAACAAAACGAAACGAAAAGAAAAAAAATCACTTTTCTCTCTCTCTCTCTCTCTCTCTGTGTCGTGTTTTAGCAAGGCTGCGGCATTTTTATCTTTTGCTTTTGCATGCGTCGCCTTTTTTTTTTTTCTTTTTTAGTTCTGTTTTTCTTTCACGTCCGCTTAATATATATATATTTGTATTAAAAATCTTCTTTGCTACTGCTGTTGCTGCTCTGCCTGCGGTCACTGCTGCTAGCTGTTAGCTGCGCTGCCCTCTGTTTGGCTTTTTGTTTGCTTTTGCTTTTGCTTTTTTTTTTAAATATTTTTTTTTTTGTCTTTTTTTTTAGCTTTTTGCACTGCACACGCGTTGCGTTTTACATATTTGCAATATTGTCTGGCATACCGGATCAATGTTCAATTTGATAATATTGCTTGGCACGTTGCATTTTTTATTTTAATAATAGATTTTTTGTGGTTTTCTCCAAAATTTTATTTCATTTTATTCTTTTTTTGTCCTCCTTCAATTAAAATTTTGTATGAGTTACGTATATATATATGTGTGTGTCTTGTATATCATTGTTGTGTGTGCGTGTATGTGAATGAGTGTTGTTGTGTGTGTGTGTCTCATTTTTATTCAGTGTTGTAAAATATCGTTTGCTTTTTGGATTTTTCATTGTTGTTTTCACACAAGTTGGCAGCCCTACAAATTTATACCAGCAAAAATACAAATACCGCAGCTGTTTAGTATTTTTTTGTTTTTTTGGTATTTTCAACTGTTATGCTTAACAGCTCTCGTGCTCTCTCTCTCTGTCGCTGTTAAAGTTTAAATTTTATTTCGATAAACTGATCTTTAAACTTAATTAAAAAAAAACAAAAATATTTCGATAAATTAATAAAAAATATAAATTTTAATTTAAATCGATTTTTTTAATTTGTTAAAAACATTTTTTTTGTTTGTTTTTTCTTTTTTCTTTTCAATGAACAATTTATAAGTAAAGAAGCAGAGAGATTGATAATTTAAAGAATAGCGCGGCAAAAGCGAACCAACAAAAATAGCAACAACAACAAAATGCCGCAGAATTTGCCTCTCGCGCTCTCTCACTTAAACACACACACACACATACATGCTCAAGAAAGCACACTGATATGGTCAGTGTTGGCAATTTTAGCTTTTTTTTTTTTGCAGCATGTCTCATGTATAGGGAAAAAAAGCTTAACGCTCGAAATTTAGAATTTTTTTCACGATTTTTTTTTTTTGAATTTATAAATTATTTTTAATAAATTTGACTTAAAATATATATTAATATAAATAATAACTTTGAATCATTTTATTTTTGTAATAATTTTTGTTGAGATAATTAATAATATGTATTTATTTAGCGGGCTTAAGGTCAGTTGTTTATCATAATAAAAGATAAATAACTAAATTTGCGCCTCGCTCAAGAAGCAGTGAGCAGGATGTCTGTATAGCTTGTATTTCGGAAAGCTCCAACACTTTCCTCATCAGCAGGCTTTGCTATCGACTGAAGCCGCGCTTAGACCATACCATCATTGCAACACTAGAACCACTTGGGAATTCTTTGTGCGT
>JBANCX010000314.1:0-10841 GCA_037040065.1 Dettopsomyia nigrovittata
AAGACTAAGATCACTATTCAAGTGTGACCGAACTTCAAGTTATAATTGTTGCCAAAAGTTATCGAATATTTCAATATGTTTGTTTTATACTTTATATATTTTAAATTAAGATTTAACGAAATAGACCAAAAGTTTGAGTTAGGAGCTTGAAACATTTTTGAAAATAAATTTTAATTTTTTATTTAGAAATTTTATTTTGGTATCTTTACTACATATATATATATAATATATTTTTGAAGAAATGAATTATTGGAAAAGCAATTTACGCGATTATCGTTTAATATTCGAATTCTTCTTCTAAATTTTTATAAAATTTGTCCACGCCCAGAACTATAAGCCTTCGTGCCCGTGTCACACGTTCGACTTTTCACCTCAAACTAATTTTTGTTTTAATTTATTTATTTATTTTACTTGCCATTTAGTCAAGTGCCAAGTGGGTCAATGCAAAACGGAAGCATTTTCGAGTATACGTGTGTAATTTTGTGGTGCCTACTTTTAGGCTGAGCAACAAAAACGAATTTAAAACGATAAAAGAATATTTGGAAGGAAAACTTGTCCTTAATCAACATGCGCTGCTGTTGGCCCTAAAGGCAGTACATAGGCACTTGTGCGGTTGTAGTTGTATTGCTTGGTTTTGTTTTTTTTTCGTTATCTCTGCTTCACTTTGCTGGAATGAAAATTTCAACTTGAGCACGCAAAGGCCGACAAAAGCGTCCCCGATAGCCCCAATGATGGGTGGAAGGATGGGTGGTATGGTTGGGGTGTGGCAATTAATGACAACAGTTGCCATGCAAATTGGATTTTTAGCCCAAGGAGCCTAAAAGCCAAAAGAAGACGAACGACAAAGAACAAGCAAAAGCAAAAGCAAAACCAGAACCAGGACTAGCTAGCAACAACAAACAATTGCGACATTGAACCCTGTAATCAGCGTGTAATTACGAGCAAGACTCCTTTCTCTTTATTCCTCTTCCATTTTCACAACCAATTTCTTCAACCGCACACTTGAGACACTCGCAATGTGTAGAATTTATCGATTACTGACCGAAGGTCACACTTTCATTTCACAATTTCTGATCGTTGCGGTGCCTATCTAGTTAGCCAAGTAGCCAGTATGGCCCCAAATCAACAATTTTCCCGTCAATTATATTATGATTTTTTTATATATATATATATTTTTTTTTTTTTGTTGTTCAATAACATTGCGTGATTCTTTCAATTTGTAATAGGAGAGCTAGTGCAATATATCAGCAAAACGTAATTTGCCGACTATTTAATAAATCAAAAGCTTTGAAATTAGAATCATTAAATTAATTGGATGGAGTCCATTTTCTTTTTTTTTTTTGCTTTCAAGGTTGTTGATAATAATTTTGAAAAATAATTGTTATTGATGATATAATAAGTGTTCTTTGTAAACTGTTAAAGTTAAAAAAAGAATTTTGAACTAAATTTTTTACAAATATCAGAAAGCCGAAAAGTTGTGACCATCAATGAACATCGTCCCTATAAAGTATATACATACATATAGCAATGTCTTCAGAATCAGAGTAAGAGCTGGAGACAGAAAATTTAGTAGCCAATGTTCCAGAATTGTGAGAAAATTGTATCTCTAAGCATTCTATGAAGAGAGCTTGTAAATTTCTTCCAAGATTCTCAAATTAGAAGAAGCTTAAAAAGCATCTATTAATATAAGAAAACTTTAGTATAAATAAATAAATAAAAAATCAAGAAAAATTGTTTTCGAATCAATCAGTTTTTTTTTTTTGTTGCTGTTTTCTTATTCTGGTCTCTTGACAACCCGGTTGGCTCTGCAAAATACAAATTAATTGAATCAAAGTGCTGAATGTGGGTCAATGTGGTTTCTGGCTCAATTTTATGCAGCACTTTGCTGTACAAGCCTTTGCAAACGAAAAATTGTTAATTAAATTTTAAGCCAATCGTTTGACAGTTGCGGTTTATTTGCTTTTCTTCTTCTCTGTTTTATTAGTGTTCTTAATCATTTTTTATTTATTTATATGATTTTTTCAAAGGTCAAGCAATTGATTGAGACATTTAAGAGCGAATATGTCATAAATTTAAATGGTCAAGAAACTTGATTCAAATTGAAATATCACAAGAAATCTTGAAATATTTATTTATAATTTATGAGCAAAGCAGCATCGATATTTAATATGATATATCGATATTAACTATGACCTATCGATATTGTACATAACATATCGATATGTTATCTAATTATATCGACATTTATATAGATATTCATTTAAATTTTTTATAATTTAAAATAAATTTTATGATACAAAAATCATAAATAGAAATTATTTTTTGCGATTAAATGTATTAGAATTATATTTAATTCAAAATATTTTAATTATTTAATTAACTGCTATACAGGTTTGCTAATTTTCACAATTTAATCTTTATTTATTTATAAATGATTAAAATAATTATATTGAATACAATACAATTAATGTACAAAGTGAGAATATGAAACTTTATAATTAAATTAATTAAACATTATATTGATGTACGAATTAATTATTTAAGAATTTGACTTGTAAAAGACCGAAAATTATCTTAAAATTTCTATAATTATTGAAATTCATATATTTCACAATTTCTGATAATTAATTAACAACGATTTCTTGCTTCTCTCGCTCGCAACGTCTGTTCAGCTCAATGACTCCCACAAGACTAATGTTCTCAATGATCTGTTTAAATATCAACTGATGATTATCGATAATATTAACTGTCTTAGTGTTGAATAATTTAAAGAAAACAGTGTTGGTTTCCTACTAAACTGTTGAATAAACAGTGTTGTATAACTGATGCAGTTGGCTGTCTTATTGTCGATTATTTTTAACTAGTAGTTAGTACTATAACAAAAATAATCTTTTCACTAAAAACTAAATGCTAACTAAGTGGACCAACTTTTGAGGCACATTTTTGTTGTGGTTTTTTAGTTACTACAAAGTTTGTTTGTTTGTTTGTTAGCAAACATCAACACGAAACACACTCTCTTGACATGCTGCTCTCTTATCTTTTGCCTACATTTTCGTCAGGCTTTTCACACTTAATTTTCCAGAGAATATGCAAACAAAATTTACACTTCCTTTACTCTCTCTTTCTGTTTTTTTTTGTTCTTAAATACTCTGTCCGCTTGTTGTTGTTGTTGTTTTTGCCCAGTTTTGTTATCTAGTAAATGGCTTAAACATTTTAGTTCTCGGAAACTCTGGCTTCTCAAAGTTTTTAGTTTTTTTTGCTTAAGAAGCAGTAAAAAATGTTTCGTTCCGTTTCATTCCGTTCCGCCTCTACACTCTTCCTTAAACTACTGTGCTCTCTGGAAAAAGTTGTTGAGTAATCGGGTCATAAAATGGCAGCCGCATTTTTCATTAAGCCAAAAGTGCGAGACGTCATCTACAATCTTATTTAAAATAGATTGCCTTTTCAGAGACAGAGGGAAGAGTATGCATGTTGATTTTTTATCATATTTTCTTTTTTTTTAGCTTGTCACGGGTGTCTCTTCTTCGTCTCTGTCAAAAATAAAACCAACTTTACTTATGAAATCAATCTAGTCGACGAATCATGGCCAAAAAGCAATTTCGCTTTAAGTTTGATTTAGTTTCGTTCAAGTTCTCTGGCCATTTGGCAGTTGATTGCACTTGAAATAACAAAAAAAAAAGTGTCTCGAACTTTTTTAATTGAATTTTTTTTAATTTAAAAATTAGTTTTAATTTTAAATGAAATTTTCATGTAAATTTTGTTTGTTTCTTCTATTTAAGTTGATAAATTTTTAATTTTTTTTTATAACTTAACCTAACTTTTTAATTTTTTTATTGTAGCGCAGTCAGAAGTAATAATAAATTTCAATAAAATATTTTTTTCATTTAAATATTTTAAATATTATTACTAACAGATCTGTTGTCCATCTTTCTCCCTTTTCTAAAATTTGTTTCTCATATTTAACTTATTTTTCCCTTTTATATTACGTATACTACACATATTTAGTGTATATTAAGTTCGTCTTGTTATTTTTTCTTGCTGTTGGTTTTCAAGCGAATTTAATTTTTTGTTGCCTACTTGTCAGCGCTAGTGGCAGCCTAAGCTTAAGCGAACACCGAGCCATCGTCAACTGCATTGGGCCACAGGCAGTCAGCCAGCCATGCCTACTACTACTACTCTCATTGCCGTCTAGCCACGTGCAATATCTTTTTTGTCATTTTTCAATTTGTGTCGTAGTATGTAGTACAGTGGGTGGCAAAATGTTAATCATGATGAACGAGTTATTAAAGCAGAAGAGGAAGAGCGCCCCTGCAATGGGGCGGTACGCAAAGATGTCGAAAGCAAAAATAAAGAAAAATGTATAAAGAAAGTTGCCCCGATGTTTGACTGACTGAGTGACTGAGTGACTGTCTGACTGACAGACATATGTATATGCCTTCCTTTGTTTTCTGTAATGTATATGTGAATTTATTAGTGTGTGTGGGTGTGCATGTGTGTGTGTGCCGCACGTGCTTTGCGGCATCTCTCATGTAAAATGCATGAAAAAAAAACACGCGCGCGCAGCCATTTTCTTTTTTTTTTTTTGCTTACGCATTAGAGTTTCCTGCCTGTTACCCATTAAAAAATTGGAGTGAATTGGGTATATCGAAGTTATGCAGAGAAAGGCAACAATCTCTGAGATTATAAGCGCTTGAAATCGAAGTATTCATTAGAGAGTTGGTCTGTGAGTTGGTCTGTGTTAACTATATTTTCGTTGTTAAACTTTGAATCTATTTTTGTCAATTGATATTTTTATAAACCAAAGGATATTGATTGTATTTGTACATACATACATATGTATGTATATATTTCCTTAATATGTTTATATTAAATTAAACATAAATGAACTTTCACCAAATAATTTTTATAATTTTTGGAGTTTTTACATAGAAAATTTAATTGTTTTCGACTTTGATATTTCAAACAAAAGTCACAAATAATACTTTTAACATTAACAATTACAGGGTAGTTGCTTATCGCGACTGTTAGTATTTCTTTTTTTTTTTTTAGCCAAGAGCTAAACTCAACTTTACTTAGTAACCCCCCCCCCCCCTTACACCCCTACCCTGCGTTTGCTGCTCTAAATGTCTGTCTGTTATGCTAACAAATGTCGCGTTCTTCTTGTTGGGAGTGCGAGAGCTGCGGTTGGACGTGGGTTGTTGCACTGCGCAAATTTGCATAGATACTATGTACATATACATATAAGATACATACATACATACATAGATATATGTATCTTTTTTATATCTTTTTTTGCGATGCTTTTGTTTTTAGTTGTCTCTCAAGTAACTCAAGTCTTTTGTCAACTCTTGTCATGTGTGTCACAGTGTTGAACAGTGCACGGCAGGGCAGGGCAGGGCAGTCACTGTGAACAGTTTACCGCTCTTCCGTGATTGAAAGCGATGTACATATGTGGAGTGATTGAGACAGGGGAATGACTGATTGAATACCAATACAAACTGATATAAGTCTCAAACAAATACAAAAAGTAATACAAACATATGTATATAAAACTTGAATAATATTTTAAGTGACTTTCATACATAACTAATGCACAGCAAACTATAAACTGGAGTCATGTGTGTCACAGTGTTGAACAGTGCACGGCAGGGCAGGGCAGGGCAGTCACTGTGAAGAGTTTACCGCTCTTCCGTGATTGAAAGCGATGTACATATGTGGAGTGATTGAGACAGGGGAATGACTGATTGAATACCAATACAAACTGATATAAGTCTCAAACAAATACAAAAAGTAATACAAACATATGTATATAAAACTTGAATAATATTTTAAGTGACTTTCATACATAACTAATGCACAGCAAACTATAAACTGGAGCAGCTGTTGCATAATTTTGTGTTGTGTAAAATGGAGGATACACATACATACGTACATATGTATGTACATAGAGAGTATGTTTGTGAAGCCTCTCAGATTTGGCGCCAAATTATGCAGCACCTAAAAGTATGCAACAGCAGCAGCAGCAGCTGCTCCTATTAAAGCAATCCCCAACATAATGCTGATGCTAAGCATCCTTAAGGCGCATAACTAAAGTGAAACCTTTCTTATGCATAATTTAGTATTTTATCTTTGTTTTGTATAAAACAGGACCAATATACATACATACATACAAGTATGTGTGACATAAGACCTCTAGTAAAGGGATTTCAAATGAAATTGAGCTGACAGCAAAAAGCTTTAAAAGAGAAACTTTCTCAAATTGGGTTGAAGAGATTTAAGTAAAATTTGTTGTTTTTATTTTTTTTTTGGACATACTATGTACATAAATGGTTGTTGTATGGTCTTAAGATATTATATATTAACGTTGAAGGTGACAACAATTTGTGGATTTTACAAAAACGTTGTAGGGATAGAACATTTTTTAAAACATTCGAGGTCAGAAATAGTCCAAATACAAGATAAATAATCAAATTTTAAGCACGATTTTGTAAACAGAATGTCACATAGTATAGCAACATACTAGTATTAAAGAGAGCTCTTGCCATCATTAGTTTAAGACTAAAACCAGTTGTGAATTCTATTGGTAATATAGCTCACTTGGCAAACAAACGTTGCATACATATTTATATTAATTATTTTATTATTATTATTATGTTTTTTAAGGACTATTTTCCATAATTAAGCTCATTGTTGTCTAATTTAGACGCTCTATTTTCAGTATTATTTCACAATTTTGTTTTAACAATTGTCCTATTCTTTCTCTCTCTCTCTTTCTCTATCTGTACCAATGGCCGAAGATATAAAAGATTAATTACAAAATGGCAGCTGTGTTCGGCCATTGCATTTGAAATTGCAACATTTTTGTTTTATTTAGCAGCATTCGAAAATAATAATAATAATAATAATAATAAAAATTTTTATTATTGTTGTTGCTTTTGTTCTGCTTATCCCTGGTTGACCATTCATGGTTGGTGGCTATCTTCTTCACAGCAGCATTCTAGGCTTAGACTGCACACAAATTCAAATTGTGGCCAAGTTCGTGCAGCTGTTGCACTTTGTTGAATGATTTTTTTTTGTTAGCTGCTGTTTTCTGAGTGTGTTGTACTATGTAGTATGCAAATTTAATTAAAATTTCTTTTTTTTTTTTTGTTGTTTCCCCCTTGAGCATGTGTGTACGACCTACTTTTGGTCCCAGAATGGGGACATGTTGTACCAGTTCCCTTGCTACCAAAAAAACAAAAAACAAAAAAACATGAAACTGAAAAAAAATTAATTTCAAAAATGAATGACAGTGTGGGACACTGTGCGAAAAACCCCCTTCACACACACACACACAAACACACACACACACACACATTATACACTGAGCAAATGGTTGGGCATGGTTTTAGCCCACTTGTTGGGCTTCTTCTTGCGGTTCTTGCATTTCTCTATTTTGGGTGTTGGGTGGGCTTATGCAATTCGCGTTACGCGTTGTATTTGGCCGGAAATAATCTTGAAGCGTTGATATGTTAGCGTTAAATATATGTACATAGATGAAGCTGAACACAAACACACACACACACCTGTGCATACATTTCTTTTTTTGTGTTTTGTTGCACATTTTGAAGGTCGCTTTGCAATTGAAACACATGCTTCATGCCTCCGCACGCCACAAAGTATGCTAAAGTATTTGTTTTTGTTTTGCCTACGTTTCGTTAGCTTGGCAACCCAATAAACAAACAATAACTAACTAGCAACCTTATACAATGGTCGATCGGAAATTAGAAAACCTTCTGAACCAGCACCGGTCTTTAGAGACTGGTACAAACTAAGGTAAACAATTTCATGTTCTTCGTATTTTTTTTCTAAATTTTAATATTAATGCTATAATAACTATTTGAAAACTTTAATTAAACTTTTTTTAAACAAAACAAGAACTTATTAATTGGTTAAGTTAAAAAATTTCTTTTTTAAATCATTTTAAGTTAAAATATTCTACAAAAAATGATAATTTAAGTTTCTGAAAATTGGAATTTCTTAAAGTATTTATTTTCGAGCGACCAGTGTCCTTCAATATACTAGCAACAACAACAACAACAACAACAGAAAAGTGCACAAAAGCAATCCACAAACAACAAACACTGCAACAGCAGCAGCAAAATATACAAAAATAAAAGAAAAATTGTTTTTTAAACCCTTTTTTAACCAAATACATTTCTCTCTTATATATATATATAAATGTAAATGTATTCTCTGTGTCTCTCTTTCTCTCTAAATCCTGTTTTGTGTACGCGTCGATAACTTAGTTTGTCTCCCATTGCGTTCCAGAATAATATGCTAGAATTTTGTTCTGTTCTATCCCATATACATATGTATAATTTATAATTAATAATGACATTTATGATTAATATATAAATTTGATTAATTTTTCAGTGCGCAGCTGCCGTACGGGCAAACAGGTGCAAATGACGGAGGCCGAAGTGCGTGGATTATGTTTGAAATCGCGTGAGATATTCTTGCAACAGCCGATTCTATTGGAATTGGAGGCACCGCTGATTATTTGCGGTGACATTCATGGACAGTATACAGATCTCTTGCGGCTGTTCGAATATGGCGGCTTTCCGCCAGCTGCCAATTATCTGTTCCTTGGCGATTATGTCGATCGGGGCAAGCAATCGTTGGAAACGATCTGTCTGCTATTGGCATACAAGATTAAATATCCGGAAAATTTCTTTTTGTTGCGTGGCAATCATGAATGCGCCAGTATTAATAGAATTTATGGTAAGTTGTCGTATGAAATTGGTTCATGAACTTAGCATTTACTTATTTACTCCACATTATCTTAATTTTTTCCAGGCTTCTATGATGAATGCAAGCGTCGCTATAATGTCAAGCTATGGAAGACATTTACAGACTGTTTCAACTGTCTGCCAGTCGCTGCGATTATCGATGAAAAGATCTTTTGCTGTCATGGCGGTCTCAGTCCCGATCTGCAGGGTATGGAGCAAATACGACGCCTAATGCGTCCCACAGATGTACCCGATACCGGACTGTTGTGCGATCTACTTTGGAGTGATCCCGATAAGGATGTCATGGGCTGGGGTGAGAATGATCGTGGTGTTAGCTTCACCTTTGGCGTTGATGTGGTATCGAAATTCTTGAATCGACACGAGCTTGATTTAATTTGTCGTGCGCATCAGGTAAGCAAATGAAAAACAAAAGAATTTCCTTCTTTATTTTTGAATGCGTTGGTCACACTTTTAAATTACTTTTTATTATTAGGTCGTTGAGGATGGCTATGAGTTCTTTGCGCGCCGTCAATTGGTCACACTTTTCTCGGCGCCAAATTATTGCGGCGAATTCGATAATGCTGGCGGTATGATGACCGTAGATGATACGCTCATGTGCTCATTCCAGGTAAGAGATTAAAAAAAAACATTTCAAAAAAATACTAAACAAATAAAATTAATTTTTATCGATCACAAATATATTTCAGATATTGAAACCATCCGAAAAGAAGGCCAAGTATTTGTACAGCGGCATGAACTCATCGCGACCCACAACACCGCAGCGTAGTGCTCCAATGGTAGCGACCAACAAGAAGAAATAATATATCCATCCGCTTCCATTTCCTTAAAGGTCTAACCTCAAAACATAATAAAAAAAAAGAAAAACTAAAAAGAAAATTCAAAAAACAACAACAAACAAACAATAAAAAAATGAATTATGAATAAAAAATAATTAACTTTTATATATAAACAAACAAAAAATATGTCAAAAAATTTTATGTGTGCAAATAATTAACTAGTTGAATGCAAAGAAAAACAAAAATAAAAACAAAAAACAACCAAATTTAATGCAAAAAGATAAGAAAAAAAAACGAAAACGAAGCGTTAAAAACTTGGCTAAAGCGTGTTAACAGATACAATTAAATTATATTGTATTTGTACATATATTATTATTAATTGTATACAATTTCTATATTATTTATTTAAATTTACATGTACATACATGTTGCTATATACATATAGAGAACAACACACATACAATTATAATACACACACACATTTATAAGTAATTGCATTTGGTTAACTATAAAAGCCTTATACTTCAGACTATATTTCTTTATATTAAATATTAAATATTATTCTATTTATTATACAATTTTAATTTGTAAAATTGGTTCACAAAACGTTTTTTTTGTTTTAGATTTCAAATTTCAATTTTATATCTTTTTGAAACGGCTGCATAAATCGGCTGTCTATAACTTCTAGATATATATATCTGAACAGCAACGTAAATACAGCGATTTAAGCAATGAATTTATATAGAAATATATTAATGTAAACTAACAAAAAGAAAAAAAAAAACGAAGAAAAACACAAAAACAACAAAAAAATTAAATATAATCTATATATGATATCTTAAATAAATACTATTGTACTACACTACTACCACTACTACTACTACAGCTACAGCTACAGCTACTTATACTACTACCACTACTACACCAAAACACATACGAGAGAAGCTAACACTAAACAGCGGAATAGGACAGAAGCAAACAAAATTTTAAAGCGAAAGCGAACTTTGAAACAATAAAACAAAAGAAATATTTTGCAAAAATGAAAACGGTTTGAACGAATGACAGAAATAATATAAGAAAAAATCTTACAAATAACAAAATAAATAAAAAGAAAAATTTCTAAAGAAAAAATAATTTTTTTTTTTTTTTAAATATATATGACTTAAGCATAAGGCAGTTAAACTATATGTATCTATTATATCTATTATGATAATTATAATTATTATTTATTATTTAACTGCTTACAATTGTATTCTCTTTGAATTTTTTTTTT
>JBANCX010000315.1:2853-20754 GCA_037040065.1 Dettopsomyia nigrovittata
GAATTTATTTAAAAATATTTTATTAAACGAGCAATGTAATTTTTAGTGATTTTATAATTAATCCATTTATTAGGAAATACTTTTCTTAATCCAATTCATCTATTAAATTATTATTTTCGTAAATATTTATCATTTAGTCAAAAGGAAGGGAATTATAATAATAATAATAATAATAATCCTTGAAATACGATTGCGTTTAATAATTACTTTTTGGAATTTTTGGGTCAATTCGCTCATAAATCATAATTAAGATTGCTTATAATTCATATACTGGGGAATCTCGATAATTTGTACCCCGCAACATACATTTCCATATATTTTCGTCCACTCGTTAATACGTAGTAAGTATATGAAGTAATTAACAAACAGTGGGAAAAGTCTCTTTCAGCGCTCTCTTTGAAGCTACATATATTTTTTTCAATTGTATGCAACTGGCTTTCCGCTTTCAGCTCTCTCTGAGCTTATTAGACTGAGCTATATCTTTGACAGAATATTGAAATCTCTTTTAAATTAAAATTTTGTCTTAAAAAAGTATTCAAAATTTAATTTTTCAAATTAATTTTCTTTGGCATTCCATCGAACGAATTCTCTTCATGCAATTGCATTTTTCTCTTCGCGATCAATCTCATTAAGCTTTCCAGTCTTAGCATGCTTATGTTATATTTATACTTTTCTTACGCTTACTTAATTCATTCAGTCTTTTTTTACAGGGTATCTTAAGAGAAAAAGAATATATTTTTTAATCGTTATTATTAGTATTGAGAAAACATTTGAAGAGTGAGACTAGACTGAGAATTTTTTTCTGATACAATTTAAAGGTATTTAGATGATAATAATATTGTCCTTAAAAATAATAATAATAATACAAATTTCTAACAAATTTATATCGATATTAAATTATAGAAAACAATCTATTTGAGTTTAAATTTAAAATTTTTATACAATACCGAAGAGCGTATTTGAATAAATAATGTGCGCCGGCATTTATTTAAGAGAGCGCACGCACTGGAATGTTCGAAAATGGCAGAGAGCGAGAGAGCATGGAAGCTAACAAGCACTTGTTGTCAATATTTTGCACCACTGTGCCTGACGAAAAAAAGCTTGCGCTCTTTTGCATTTGAACGAGCTTTGGTTAGCAACGCATCGGCACTCGGCTGTCGGATATGTCTTCGCTTCGTGAGCTTGGCTTTGGGCAGCTCGTTTGTTGTGTGTGTGGTGTACTCAACTTGATTCGAGTGTTGATTTCAGTATATTTAGTGCAGTCGTTACGTTCGGTCGTTCTAACGATTAGAAGCGCTTGGCTTTTGGCCTAGTGGTTAGAACAAATATTGAAAATAATATACGCACACAGGCAAACACACACAAACACACACACATACATACGCACAGATACCCACCTATACGCACGCAAAGTTTATAAACATATACGCGCAGTGTTTGTTTCCGTTTGTTTCCGTCTGTGTGACCGAAAGTAAATGTTGTTCAATACGTTAAATGGTAAATATTAATATTAATAAATAAAAAAGCTAAAATAAGCTAAAATAACATAGCCATAAAAAAGCCGTACAAGTGAAAGAGTGTGAAATAAATCATATAAATGTGCAACAAATATGTGTTTTAACATAAAAATTAAAAATAAATTCTAATTAAACATTCAAAAATATAAAAAATCTTTAATAAAGTGTTAAGCTGTTAGTCATATAAAATGCTTTAAAATATATACAATCAAAATGTCTGTTAAGCTGTAACAAACTGTTTATATATAGTATATAAATATATATATTTTGGCTTTTTTTTTTTTTAAATACTACCCAAAGTGTGTTTTCAGTTTTATATGCTTATGCCGAAGGACGCAACGAAAATAAAATTTGGCCCTTTTTTTATGTTATTTTCTCTCTCTTTTCTCTGTGTGTGTGGCAGGTGTTTTCTAAAGCATTTTTATGTGTTATTTTTGTACGTAATTTTATATATAGGAAATGTGCACTAGAATATATCGAAAAGCGGAAATTTTCTTATGATTTATGTCTATACAAAAGGAAAGCCATTTAAATTTTAAATTTATTTATTATAATCGTTCAATAGAAAGTTATGTTTTTATAATATTAAGATGATGTTTTGTTAATAATATAATAAATATATTTAAAATAATAATAAACATAAAAAAAATAGAATAAAAATACAATTAATTTTTAAATATTTATATTTATGAAATAATTAAAATATACTCAATGATCAGATGTTTTTATAGTAAATTTTATTATAATATTTACTCGTTCGTTTATATGCAAACCAAAGTTTGCTTTAATTTGACATAAAATGATCAGATTGCATTTAACTGTTTGAAGTTGCCTTTGGGCGACGGACGGCAGGTGGCGTAGTTGACACATAAATTACAGACGCAAAAAGAGAAAAAATGAAAACATAACAATTTGCATTTCTAATCAAATTGCTTGGCCAACGAGTTGGCCTGGGTGTGTGCCCTAAAGACAAACATTAAATGCATGAAGAGCAGCGCACACACACACATACAAAATATATATATATGTTTTATATTATATACGTAACGCCCCCAAAAAAAAGGGATAAAGAAATAATTTTTACGCCACGTTTTATGCTACAGTTTGCATGGGAAAGGGTTTAAATCAAGGCTGCGAAACTGAAAAACAAATTGCTTGTGATTTGGTTTTTGGTTCACAACTTTGGTTTTTCATTTCTATGAACCAATTATGTACAGAGATAAAGATTATATTTTAAGCCTTAATAAAATTTTCTAACGTAGGAAAAATAGTTAAATTGTTTGAAATTTTGTTTGGTTCGTCTTTGGGTTAGGTATAAAATGATAGATATTATTTTTAAAGCATTTTATTAAACTAAAGCTATATAATAGGGTTTCAGTGTTGTAAACTGCTTAAATCAATAACATTTAAATTATCGAAAAAAACTGCAAAAAGTATTACATTATTTGGAAATATTTAAATTGAGCAACAATTAAAGAAAAACGGAACAGAAAATCAAACAAAGTAATAACTTTCATCAACAACTGCCGCAGGTAATATAATATTTATGACATTTATAAGTTAATTAATCAATTAGTAAATCATAATTTATTCTTATTCACCTAATGCAGATTTAGTTTTGTTAAATTCGCTTAATCTACACTTACAACAAAAGTGTAACCAACAAAAACAATAACAAAGGAACAACATGGCTTATAAATTTGGTTTTGTTTAACGACATTTGTGGAATTTTGATGATGACACTCAGCGGTTGCTCAGTGGGTGATGGCTTCATGTCACTCCACCCACTGTTTCCTTATCTCTCTCCTTTTCCCCCTGCTGTGGTTCGAGTTCGTTAATTAAGGCAACTCGCATCGATTTTCAATTTAATTATGGAAAAACCTTTGTCAGTGAGTCTGTGGGTGTAAGTTGTTTACAGGTCGCTTGGCCTGGGTTTTAGGGGTTTGGTTACCTTTTGTTGACTCGACGACCGTTAAATGGGAAAGGTGTGCATATTGAAAGATAATTGAATAACGATTTGTCACTAGCGTGAAATATGGGTTGAAAAATCTGATGGTCATTTTGTATTTTTTTTTTATATAAAATGTTTTAACGTTCAAACAGACGCTTGACAAAAATTGCTCTAAATAATGACAATGAAAAGAACAACAAAAAAAAAAATACAACAATTAAATTAGGATTCTTTGTATCTAATTAGAATAGAAAAAAAGTTTTGATTTCGATGGTTAAAGGAAATACTTTGATATCCCAAAAAGTGAGAAACCGTCACTCCAGTTCAAAATATCGATCTTAAATCTGATGTCCGTGAAATATTTGTAATTACAAATATAGAATTTAAGTTTTAAGTAGTTCTGTCTATAAAGCGGCTTGTAAAGAATTTTCCGCAACATCAGAATACTTAACTTCCAGCTTTCAGAAACGCAGCTAGATTAGGTTAATCATTATATCATTAAAAGCAGACGACGTTTGTTGAAAAATCATTAAAAATATCAATGTTTTCATAAGAAACTGATTTTTTGCCGATTGTTCATATGGCGGCTGTATGATATAGAAGTCCGATCTTTATATGTCAATTAGAACTTATTAAAACTGTTGAGTTTCTCAAACTGCTAATTGTACAACCGATCGTTCCTATGGGAGCTATGAAATATAGGCGCTATATTGAACAAAATAAATATTTGTGTGTTCCAAGTTTTGGGTCTCTCTAGTGCATATGATGAACAGACCGACGGGTGAACAGACAGTCGAATATGGCTATATCGACTTGACTTTTAATGCTGATCAAAAATTTTTAACATTATACCGTCGAAGATGTCTGTCTGTTGACCAAAAATTTGAGCAGATTTCTTTAACAATTTTACCCATTTTTCATTGGTATAAGAAAAAATAATTTAAACTCGATATGAAAGTATTATTACTGAATAGAGAACAAATAAAGAGGAAAACAGAAAGGACTTTGTTAATTTGTCTACATGTTAACATGTTTGAAGCAGATCATGTAATAACTGACTTGAGGTAAATCTTGAATTTGAGAAAGTGCGTATCTAGGGAAGTTGTCTCAAAATCGTGCTTGATCATGATGATAATCAAGTAATAAATATTTTTAGATTTAGTGTATTGTATAATTAATATAAATATTTGAAAACAGAAAGAAAGAAAATCCTTAAAAAAATTAGTTGAATTGTTAATTTTTTATGGAATCTGCTTGTAAACTTTCAAAGACGAAGTAAATATGTTCATAGCTGGCTGTCGAACTTTCAGTTTTCTTCAATTTTTGTAGTAAATGCAAAGAATAATAAACAATATCAAAAGTAAAGTGTTTTTGTTTAAAACAAAAACAACAGAAAAACAGAAAAAAATATATAAAAAAAACTCTTGAATAAAGTTGTTCAGAGAAGTACATGACTGTTGAGGATATTGCATCGCTGGCAGAGACCTGAATCCATAAATATGCGTAGCACCAAGAGCTAGCAGACAGTCAAGGGCTTCACTTATCTTTGCACAGACTTAACATTGACTCACTAACCTTTTGTGGCATTCGCTATTGTTTGTCTGAGTGTGTGTGTGTGTGTGTGTTATCAGTAAAACCTGTGAAAGGGGCCAAAATGAAAGAAAAAAAACAAAGGAAAGCAAATATTCTGTAAATATTTAAAATTTGTATATTGTATTTTTTAAATCTTTTATTTTTTTTTTTTGGTTTTTTGCATTTTACATACACATCAGAGATTAGTTCAATATTTATATTTGTATATGGCTTGAATTAACAACAATACCTATAAAGAAATTTTAAAATAGGGTATACCATACTCAATTCAACATCAAACACGTATATTATAGGTTGATAAAAACTGATTGCAACTTTAGATAGTTTAAAACTAGAGTTACCTTTAACCGATCATCACTTTCGAAGATCTTTTGATTTCTAAACAAGTCAGAAAGCTCTAGTCGAGTTTATCCGATTACGAAATACCCCAATTTAAACTTCGAAGTACCTATAAGTTACTTGTACCAATTATGAAATGAGGAGATGTATTTTTAATCAGATCATGAAGATTTTTACAGATTAAGTCACTAATATAGAAAGGAATACCTGTACAAAAAATCTAGGTGATATGTATGTTGAAAATCGCACTTATTATAAGTATTTCATAATTTGCGTACAAAAAAATAATGTTATGGTACCGCTGACTAGACTATTCGGGCTTGAATACCAAATTTGCTGTCTCTAGCTCTTATAGTCTCTGAAATATACGAGTGCAAACAGACAGACAGACTGAAATGGCTATATCAACTCGGCTGTTGATGCTGATTAAGAATATATATATATATATACTTTATCGTATATTTTCCAAATGTTTCGAGGTATAAAAACCCCCAAAAAAATACAACAAAAACAGATTATACAATATATACACAAGTAAATATTATATATACATATATATATATACTATATATCTGTGTATATATACTCTTATTTTTTGTTAAGTTCAAATCGGATTAACTCGTTTCTGCATGTGTGCGATATACTCTATTTTTTGTAAACAGTTTTTTTAAAAATGTATTTTTTTACGAAGCTTGTATAAATTGCATTTAATTTTTTTTATATATAAAAATATGATTCTTTTTCCCGTATGAAAAGAACTTAAATTAAATTTTTCAATTAAATTTTATGCAAATATTTAACAAATAACAGGAAATGTATAATAAACAAAAGGCAACATTATAATAATAATAATGTACATACATACATACATATGTATGTGTTCGAACGCATAGTAAACAAAAAAAAAATTGTTCAATTGTTGCGGCCAATATAAATATTAATTTATTATGCATATCATATAAATGAGAAAATAACAACAACAAAAAAAATGCTTAACAATTGCATTACATCAACAAACGTACATAAACATAATTAAAGTTAATTTATTGTTAACCAATGTTGGATGATTTTTAATCATACATATGTACATATGTATGTTGTATAATTATACTCATCTGCATATTTCATAAATTAACTGAAGGCAACTTCTTTTTATATAACTAGTGACAGCTGTCAATTTTTTTAATCAATGACCCATAAATGCGAGATGTTCTCTAAATATGCATGCTAGACTATGAGATGCCCCATAATCGCAAATAGTTCACATTATTATCCCATTACTATCATTAATTTAAAAAATATTGATAAAGAAAATATAATATATAATAAGAGATTGGAATACAATCAAGCGAACCAATTACGTACAATCCCTAGACCGATAGATAGCAAGTATATCGATAGTAACAAGAGGACAAGAGACGACAGACGACAAATGATGGCGAATTCGTATGCCACGAGTTGAGAGACACGATCAAGATGATAAAAACTAAGTGCGAGATTTATGTTTCGGCCTTGAACGACTATAACAAGTTAAACAAAAAGTTAAATATTATAAAACGATAAAAAAAACTTGAGATATTGAATGAAGAATTATATTTTTACATATATTATTATAATAAAAACCGTACATTTATTTATGAAAAAGATTTTAAATGTATACATCTTGTTTATTATATTACAAGCATATAAATCAAAAGGATCTAGACGTGTTCTACCTCTGATCTAGAAACTCTAATTAATCTGATTCTATTTATAAAAGCATATGTATGTTTGACTAGAATCCATATGCTCACATTTAATAGCTACTGGTTATAAGCGTTAAAAAGATTTGACTTCTCGTACAATTATTATATAGAAAAGGATTAAAGCGAATCCAGAAATTACATTTGCAGACAAAACTTTGGACATTTTGTGGTAAATATGTATGCATACCGAAAGGCATGAACGCAGCTTTTTTTTAATGGAAATTATAATGAGGCGTTGTGCTTTAATTATGCATAGCGAATAGGGCGGTTGACTGGTCACGCCCAGGCACTTACAACTTAATGCCCCATCAACGTGACGTGCTTACGAGTGTACCTTGCTTTGCTGCTTAACCCACTGTTGATTATTCCCTGTCGTTGTTGTTGTTGTTGTTCTTTTTGTTGCATTTTGGCCTCGACCCACGCAGCGTATACGCAACATAAACCTTGACACTAATTATAAACAAAAGAATATACCAAAAAAAGAGAAAAAGTAGTTGTTCAAGAACCACAATTCTTTAGCCAGGTGTTCACCTTTAGCTTTCGTTCGCCCATTGTTTTGCCAGCATCAATAGACGTGGCAGTGCCCCAAATACATAAAGCTCAACCTCAAGCTCAAGCTACTCCCATGTGACAGCTGTTGCTCTGAATTTTCGGTAGCACAAAAACTTTCCTTGAAACGTTACAGCTCGACAGTTTAAAATTAAACTTTCGAAATATTTTACTTAATATTAATTGAGTTTAAGCTTCATTTATTAGTAACTTTAAGAATAACTCCTTACAGAATAGATATAAGTATTGAATGGAAAATAATCAATTTATGTATAAATAAAACAGATTAACCGAAGTAATAATTTATTTGGCTGCATGTAATATGCAACACAGTTTGCGAGATTGCCTAACACTGATATTGATATCGATAGTCATAAGATAGATGTAAAGAAGAATCGAGTCAGTCTTGCGCAAAGAGTTAAACTGATGAAACAATATATTATAATGATAACTAAACAATTAAAGTAATAGAATAAACAATAATATTACATCTAGAAAACCTCTTTAGTCTCCTACAAAGGTAAAATATTAAGGTGTCGAGTTGATAATTTCACCAATATACATTCTGAAATATAATATTTATTGCCAAATCAAATATTTATCAATCGAAATATTGTTTATATATTAAAGTTATTTTATTTTTTGCACCATAAATTAATAAATACATAAAATAAAAGCAATCTCTACTTTCATAGTAAAAAAAGTGATATTTAAACAAGGAAACAATGTTTATATAGAAAAATTGTTTGAAAATTATGCTTTGCCCTAAAAGTTATTAAAATGTAAATTTCACAAATTTTAATCATAATTTTTTAATATTAAGAGAAATACATAGATAGACTTTCATTAGGTGAAATTTTATCTTATATTCAAGCTGTGCACCTATTTCATTTTCAATTATCATATTTGAGGGGCACGTTTGCTCCTTGCCTATGGCGCATTTGGCATTTGGTATTTTGTTTTTTTTTTTATACTAAAACAAATTTCTAAAGCAAACAAATGCAGGATATGGAGAGTGTGGCAAAGATAATATAAAATATATATATAAGTATGTATATATGTACATAGAATACACCATCTTTTTGGGAACAGCACGTGCCAGCATACTACATACACAAATTTCCATTTATTTTGACTTTGACATTTGAATTTTTAATGAAATTCCAAACATTTTAGCGTTCGCAACTCACAAAATGTGATATTCATTTTTTTGTTTTGTATTCTCTCTCTGTTTTTGTTTCAGTTGCTGTCACTGCAGCTGCTATCAAAAAAGGACAAAGGACCTACCGGCCGGCCGGCCTGCAAACTGGCAACAGCCGCTAATGAAGATGAAGTGATAGCCAACGATATTGTGTTAAAGTCGAATTAAATAGAATATAAATCGGTGAAAAAATGACAGCGATTTCTCAGCACCAGCCAAGTGGAACAAATGCAAAGTAGTTTACTGCCACTGGCAGCATAGCTGAAATAGGCTAAGCTCTTGTTTGGGGCCCTAGGACCAGGACCAGAACCAGGACCAGGAGCAGGAGCAGGACCAAGCCCGAGCAATTTGTAAGCCGGCTTGGCAATTTCACGCATCGCGACGATATGGCAGGCGCTAATAAGGCGAACAGCCACGCCCCACAATTGTTGTATCATAGCCAAAAAATAGCAGAAAAAGAACTAAAAGATACAGATACACATGCAGCAAGCAGCAACTAGATACAACAGACTGAGTGAGTGAGTGACGAAGTAACCCTCGCAACACACAAGTGAAATATTATGGCAACTTTTCAAATGGAAAAGCGCCAGCAACAGCAGCAAAAGCAGCAACAGCAGCAGCAATCAACGAATTTAAAGCAACGACAGCGGCAGGAGCAGCCACTTATGGATGCCAGCACATGTGCTGAGAGTGTAACTAAGCCCACAGTACATACAAATTGTACAAGGCTCTTGCCAATTTGTTCCACTGTAGCCACCTCAACCACTGCACAGTGGAGCAGCTGCCATCGTGCATTGATAATGCTTAGCATACTGGTTGTTATTATTGTTGTGATATCCGGTAATGGAGGTAAGTAACAGTAAAACACTTTTTTTGATTTTCATTTTCATGTTTCTTGTCATATAATTTGATGTAGGGCAAGGCTTTAATCAAATTTCTTGCTCCAGTTTCTTGCGCTTCTTTTTTTCATTTTCATTTTCTTTTTTTTTTTTGTTGTGTGCAATTGTTGTCCAAATTAATTTGACCAATTTCATTTATTGATTTCGATTTTCGATAACGTATTTGGGCCGTTGTCCAATGACTCAGCATGAAGAAAAAAAAAACAGTTCAAATCAGGCTACTATGTGCCTTGCCAACTTGGCATATTTTTCGTTTCTTTCTCGTCTTTCTCGTCTTTCTTTCTTAAATGCCATGTTTTATATAATTTGCTGCTGCCGCCTTTTACTTTGTTGTTGTTTTTCTTTTTTTCTCTTCTTTGGGGTTAGGTAATTAATTTTGTGTGCCTCAAAAGTCTTGGGAAATCAATTTTTGGGGTCGCCTGAGTTGGGTGTAACATAAAACTCCCTAGCGATTTATATACCCTGATTGTGTGGGTGTTACCAAGAATATTCTTCTACCTTACGTGTAAGTGTTTGTATTTGAGTAGCCATATACATATTATATGTATGTATGCGTATATATATTTGGCTTTAATATGAATGACTTTTTGTTAGTTTGAGGTAGTACATACATACATACATATGTACATATGCAAGAGTTCTTTGGATATAAATTAACAGGAGTCTGCCTTCAGCTCTCGGGTATCAACGAATGCATGTTTAATTCAGTTATTTCAAATACGAATATGTTTTGTTTGTTATTCTTTTAAAGTTTCTTTGTTTTGATTTATTTTTTAATAATTTTTAAATATATTTTATAAAATTTTTGAAACATTAGTAAATGCAATTCGCAAAATGTTTTTATAAATAAAATATAGTTATAATAAAAATAAAAAAAATTATTTGTTTATGAAATTTGTGTTTATGTTGGATACAGATTATTCTTATGTTTTCGATTATTTTGTATCTAACTTATTCTTACATGATTCACACAACTTTACAATTATTATTATAAATTATATTTAATTTTAATTATCGAATCCATTGGAAATTATTTTTAAAAAAAATTATTTCTGTTTCATCTTCAGGATTCATGTTTTTCGTATTAAAAATCTTAAAAACTACATTTCAAAGATCGAAATCTTTTTGTTTGCTTTATCAGTTCAAATTTTTTTTTAACTTATTCGCATTTCATGGTATCTTATTAGAGCATATTTGTAACTGCAATAGAGTCCACAGAAACTAATTCATTGATAACTAATTCTCGATTATATTTTAAGGTTTAAATTTAATTCGAAATAAAGAAATTGAAACTGATAACATTATAACTTTTTTGTTTTGCCAACTGGCAAATGTCAAGTACCCCAATCATAACAAAACAAAAAAATAAAAACAGAAAGAAAGTTAGTTAAATGAGCAAATATTCAAATAACAGTCAGCATACGACTTCGCTCATTTAATTTTGCGCATACTTTGCACATTTTTATGGCCCAGCAAAAACAACAGCCATAAAAAGACGCAAAGCAATATTTTCAAATATTTAAAGCAGTTCCTTAGTAAAAGATGGGGATGTTATATTGGTAGAGAATGAGAATTTTGAGGTTGTAGTATTTAATTTTTTAAGTGAATTTAAAAATTTAAAAGCTTTGTGAGGCGTCATTTTACCTAAGACATAAAAATGTACAACACACACGCACACAGACACGTGCACATTCGGAAAGTGCAGAGAGACACAAACAAGCAAACAAAGAAAAAGTTTTGACATTTCAAATGTTTTTGACAACAACAGCGCCATGTTAATAATAATAGCGCGGGCGTAACAACAACAGGAACATGCCCTGCGGTCCGGCAAATGTACAACTCTGATGCACAGTGAGGCAATTTTATATGCAATATATATAGAAAAATATTTTGTATAAAAATTTATGTGTGAAACATAATTTAAGAATGAGTTTCATGGTTTACACAATGTGGAGTGTATTATAATCGGTAAGCAGTAAATAACTACCGATGGTACTATACATGACAAAGCGATATCAACCACAATCGTTGGCGGATCTGTACTATCGGTAGTTTTCAATAGATTTTCATGATAGATAAAGATCAGCATAAAAACAAGAGCAAATTATATTAAAATCAAAATATTTTTGATTAGAAGGAAGAGCATAGTTGTATTAAAGCCATATATTTTCGTTTTAAACTTGGTCGAGAATGTACAGAAGATTCGATTGGCTGCACGCTGTATATTTTCGGGAAGTAGCATGGTAGGATCAGTTTTATTTATACAATCTAACCAAATTATAATATTAAAATCAGGTTACTAATATAAAAATATATTTTTGATTAGGATGAATAGAACATTTCCGGGAAATAGCCGAATATAATAAGTAAAATTATATATAACTGATATAGCTTCGATCTGTCTGACACTGAGTTCGTTGAGGCTTGTTTTTACAATTGAAGTTAGAATAGAAAGTTTATATGCGTATTTTTTGTTGTTGCTCAAATTTAATACCACAGTGCATGCTAAGTAACGACCCCGTCATATGACTTTTTGATTTCTGCAGGGCGCTTTTAAGCAAAAATGTTGAAGCTCTAATTTATGTTGCGAGAGCGCTGTTGTTGTTGTTGTTGCTGTTATTATTGCTTGTGGCATTACCGTTGCGTTTGCCGCATCCCAAACAGTCAATTTATTTTAATTTCTAGCCAGCGGCTCTTTATTTATCATGTTGCTTTTTGCCCAGACAGATCCATGAAGGAGCAACTGTCCTGGAAATTGGAAGAAAAAAAAATGTTAGGGAGCGATTACTAAAGCTGCTGCAACAGCAATAGCAACAGCAACAGCAACATCAACTTATTAGCAACATTGTTTGGCTTTGGCAATTGAAGAGCGAACATGAAAGTCAAAGCAGACAAGTTGATAGCTAGCTTTTAGCTGTTGTTTTTGTTGTTGTTTGTTTAAGTCTGCCGGGCATGCTGTCAATATACGAGCTAAGCACAACAACAAGGATATGCGACTTATCTGGCCAAAATAAGGCGTTAGATACGTATGTGGGTGGCTAACAGTAGCAAACGAACCAGATAACTTGTTTGTTTCTATGTGGCTAATACATATATATACATACACATAGTATATATGTATGTGTGGGTGACAGTCTTGGTATAACATGCACAACATGTTTAATCCAATAAAGTCGCTGGCTGCCAACTATAAAATGGTCGCTTGCCGTATACCATAAAAACTCGCTGCCTGAGCGTAATAAGCGTATCAAGTGGCCAACATACACACAAACACAGACACACGCAGATAGAAAGAGGAGCTTAAGATATACAATATATGGTAACAAACAGACATATGTGTATGTATGTGTCTGTGTCTTAACCAGACATATCGGCGTCATGTTTTCTTCCACCGTACGTCCTTTTGGCTGTTAAGTGATGGGATAAATGGCGCTGGATAAAAATTGCTCGTAACTAGAAATAGTTTACCAAGACAGAGAAGACTCAAGCAATACTCTACTCAAATAGACGACTATGAGATACCTCGCTTCAAAATATCAACAAACTGATTTCATTGTTAATACTTTATACTTTATTTCTATTATAATTGTATTTGTATCAGCAAGCTGACTCAAGGTCAGTTGACTAAAGTCGCGATCTTGCCATATTTTCAGTTTCATAATAAAACCAATTGTGAATTCTAGTGCTCATGAAGCGGAGCAATAAAATTCACAACTGGTTATAGTAAGGAACTCACGGCAAGGCAACTGATTTTGAGTCCGCCTGCATGAATCAATAACAATTTGAACAAACGATAAAATACAAAAAAAATTCTTGTTTATAGACTTGCACAAAAGTTTATTATACCCATTTTCTCATATTCAATAAAATGCTGAGTATAACAAAAGGTTCAAATTGGCTGAATTGTTGTTGTTGGTGGCAACCAAACATGAAAATTTGATAAACGTTATGTGAAAATACAAAACAAAAGTTGTGCTACACAACCAAACTGCTTGTGTGTGTGTAATTTGTTAATTACCTAAATGGTTGCAAGGTATTCAAGCTATCAATATAAAGCTAACAATTTTCTAAGCTCTTGTGGGTTAAAAACAGAAAATGTTTTTAAATGTTTTATCCAAACATGTTATGACCAAAAGTAAACTAATTGAACAATTATGTTAACTTTGAACAAAGATGCCAATTTAAGTCTGTAATTAGATCTTTTGTAGAGAGAGAGATAGAAAAAAATGAGGAATTGGCAATACGAAGATTAGAAAATTGATGGAAAATTGTTTATGTACATTTACTTATTGCTTGTTTGATTTCAAAGTAAATAGTTCTTTTTGCATTTAATTTGAGCATGTTGGATATATGTATTTACTTACATGCTTCTGAACTGTAACAAAATGTGAATAACATAAAAATGATTTCGTACAAAATTCGGACTAATATTATCAAAATTCTCTTGACCTACCGACTGACTTACTAATTGATTGGCACAGCTTCAATAGTAAGAGCTAGAGGGCTGATTTTTATTTGGTCGTGAAAGTGAGCAGCATTAAGATCTTAAAACATTGTAGCTTACGCACAGCTGATATACTGTGACGTCACGCTCAGTTTCGTTATTATTTTTAATTTTTTTTTTCGGCTGCCACAGATTTGTTTGTTTTTTGGTTATATTTATTATTAATTAATTTAAATAAAATATTTCGAGTTTACATTTAATATTCTTTATATGCACCGGGTGCGAATTGTCAGCTTACCTGCAAGTTGAAAGCATAAATCAATGAAGTGAAATAATTTCAGCAAAAATTATGAATTCATAAATCTTAAAATGTATTCTCAGTGTAAATAGGCAGATTACACAATAGTTGATTATGATTAAAGAATTTTTATAGAGAAAAGAAAATGAAATATTTGTTGCTTTATTGCATATATACCTTTCAACACACGTAAGTTTTCAATACGAATGTATTTTGCAAAGTAACAAATAAATAATTCCTTGTATTTATGAACTTTTGTTAAAAATAAACTAATTTCAAAGTTTTTTCTTTTTAAAAAATTTCTATTATTATTTATAGCCACAATAGGGCAGCTGTTGAACTTAAGCATAAAAGTTTCTGTAAGCTATTTCCGTAATAATTTTTTCCCAAATAAAATAAAATATTTATTAAGTACATTGTATATTTCGACATAAATTCGTAGAAATTGTTACGGAAATGAAAGACAGAGGAACATTTCCAAATATGAAACGGAAACAATTACAATAATGATTTCCACATATGAACATATAAAATAAATTTTACATAGACATACTAGTCTTCCACTCTTACTACAGACAATTGTTTTGTTATTGTAATGTATATTTTGTAGCATATTTTGCGGCGCACATTCTTAATAGTATTTATTTTAATTGCATATACTATATGTACATTGCATGTATTTATATTTCTTTTTTGTATTCATTTTCAGTGCTTGCCGCACAGCGTGACACCTATAAATCAAAGGATATGAGCGGCAGCAATAATGCTATACAAAATGGAGGCGATGCTATTGGTAATGGTGTTGCTGGAACCGGAAGCATGAGCTCCAATACCAATGGCAACGGAAGTAACAAAAGTGGCTATGCGACAACTGATAGTAGCTCCAGTTCCAGTTCCAGTTCTAGCTCCAGCTCCAATTTCAATGCAACAAGAACAACAACAACAACAACATCAACAACAACCACAAAAGCAACAACATCAATAATTGGCATTCCCAGTAGCAGCTTACATAAAGCCAATACAATGGGTTCAGCAGCTTCCGGTTCTGGGATTAATCGCAATAGCATCGATCTGATCGACGACTCACGCAATGGTGGCCCCTATTTTGATAAGGGCGCTTCAAAGAATGTTACGGCTCTACTTGGCAAGACGGCCTATTTGAATTGTCGTGTCAAGAATTTGGGCAATAAAACGGTAAGCTTTCACTCACACATACATATGTACATTCATTGTGATTGTTATGTCATTAGATGTCATCAAAATGCGATTTGTAAAGTGTTCCCTTATATGTGTGTGTGCGTGTGCGCGTGTGTGTGTGTGTGTGTGTTTGTATGTAGTTTTCATGTTTTTTAAGCTAATTAGCACGTAAACTGTGCCCACATGGCGGCTTTTGGCTAATTGTTCCGCTGCCAAACAAAATGATTAATTATACCAAAACAGGAAACAGATTTTACTTTATTCAACTTTCTCATTTCGTTTCGTTTCGTTCGTTTCGCTCTGAAGGAAGGAAATGCCGCAAACATTTCACAAACACAATCTCATACAGCCAAACACCACAATACTTCCGGCCCAAGGTCTCAAACTAAACCTGCGCCCGAGACTCCTATTCAAATCGACTAAAAAAAAACCAAAAAAATAAACCCTCAATATACATATACATATACATATACTACGTCTATTATATATATACGTTTAAGCTCTTAGTTTATTTTTTTTTATTCGGTTAGCTTTTATTTTTTGGGTTTTAGTTTTGCAACCTGCGCCGTAGTCATTTGGCTTCCGCTATTTCCTGTGCAGTCAGTCCGCCATTGCTATTCGGTGCTTATTTTCCGATAATAATATGTTACATGTCTACTGCCAGGTAAAGGACCCTTTTCATACACTCTCTCTCGTCCCAGGTCGTCTGTTTGCTGCTGTTGTTGCGGCTTCGAAAACTAATTTGCGTGATTATTAAATTCGAGAGCATAGCCCGTATACCACCGGACGGAGGCTTCTTTTTGTTGTATTGGTTGGGCGTGAAAAGTTCTTTATTTTTTTTCTTTTTGTGGCTGGGCTTAGATAGCTTTCAACGTATAAAGATATAGGTCAGGTCTGTTTTGGAAGTGGGGTAGTAGTATGCGTTTGTTTGGCAACTTCATTAGTTGCGAATTAGTTGGAAATAACTTCATCGATCATTAACAGCAGCAGCAGCAGCAGCCGTTGGGTTAATTAAGCATATTTTTGGGGTTTTTTTTTTTTGTGTAAAAACTTTAGACTCTATTATTTATGCATTTATTATTGAATATGATGGTTTATCAAAAAAAAAGATTGGATTAAAGTAAATGAAATGAATATGAGTTGGGATATGCATAAAATAGGGTCAACAAAAAAGATTGAAAGATAAATGATAATGTGGTTTGCTGTTGTCAAAGAGAACTTGTTAATTAAATACAATTTTTTGATATTTTAGTAGATGATAAAGTAAAATAATATAATAAAAATAAATAATATTTAAAGCAACAAGAAGTTTTTCCATAATAAGAATATTAGATCGTTTGATTCTTTCTTGTTTTAGCTTTAATTTAAAATCTGTTTTTTTTTTTTAAAGAAAAGTTTTTCACACACTTTTTTAAGTCTTAAATATTTTTTTTTATTTTCAACTTAAAACAGTTCAAGCAAAATCATTATTACACTTTGTCAGCTGACAGTCTAATTAGCTCTCACCTTGTGGCATGCCACAGCCAGTAACCACAAGACACCACAAATCCTCCCAACTCATCAAATGAACTTTCTAACTCCCATTTTCCCTTTACAATGAGCTATGCCATTTAAGTAATACATCATTGCTGCTGAGATTTAATAAAGTTAAGGGAATGGTTAAGCAAAACTTAAGCCAGCCAAAAAAGAAAAGAAAAAAAAAAGAATTTGTTCTTTTTTTTAAGGTTTTAGCCACCTTATGTCTTAGGTGTATGTATGTGCGTAGCAAAGTAATGATAAACAGCGAACGGATGTTTATGTTTTGTACATTATTAATGACGTTTTTCATTAGAGTCGCAGTCGGAGTCGACATTTTACGGCTGATGCTGATAACAGCCAGCACAGCGGTAATGAGTTTGAGCAAATAAAGAGGCGTGGTATGGATAGGGTGGCGCTAACAAAACAAAGCGCTTCTAAATAATTCATAGCCAAAAAAAACAAAAAAACAAATTTTTTTTTATGTATAGTATATGAAATTTTTAGCAGGAAAAGTTTAAGCATATTATAATGTTGTATATGTATATTTGGAAAGGTCGACTACAGTGTACTCTGTATTTTTTTATATCAAATATTTGATTTCAAATCGAATTTCCATCTTAATTTCCTTGCAAATGCAAGATTTTCGTTGT
>JBANCX010000317.1:0-20752 GCA_037040065.1 Dettopsomyia nigrovittata
AAAAAAAACCCAAATGTACCAAAGATACATTTGTATATATGTACATACATAGTATATCACAGACAGGGCCGTCACTCACTTTGGACATTATTATATATACACGATATATGTAGCTGCCCAAAGAACGACAAGAAACTGTTCGTTCCAGCAGCGCGTTACCTATAAAGACCACAACAACAACAAAATATATATAGAAAAATATACATCAGTCTCTAGATGTATACATACATATATAGGGCAAGGTATATGGTTATAACCAGAAATTGTCCGAGTCTTGTTTGGTACAAAAGTGTGGAACGAGAAAAGAAAGATAAAAATGCGCGCGGCCCAGGCCCCACAGTGAGATTAAATTGTTCAAGTGAGAGAGCCGCCTCATTGATGTTTACATTATGTTATTTACAAAAATATTTTGTACTATATAATAGATACATAGATGTATCTAGATATTGCATATGTCTTACTTCTATATGTCCAATGAATTGGCGCCCAATGTAAAATGCATTTTTGTTATTGGCAATTGTTGTTGGCTAGCAATTTGATCAATTAATAAGTCAAATTGAAAACTAAAAGGCGAAATTCATTTGCCAAAAACAAATAGAAAAAAAAGAAGAAATTTTTGCCAATGAGGCATTGACATTGAGAGCTATCGATCTATCTATTTATTTACATACATACATACATACATACCTTCTCCCAGGGCTAGCTAGATGCAAGATGTTGTTGTCTATTGATTGTACAGGTTTTCTTTATAGCAAATGCCAGGCAGCCTCGCGAGTCGCACTTAGCTAGCTAAACGAAGCTAACGCAATTTTATAGGGAAAAAATAAATAAGCAAAAAAAATTAGATAACAAATTGAATTAAATCGCGTATACGCTCAGTGTTGCTGCACACAACAACAACAACAACAATGTCGAACGAATTAAGCGAATTAATCGCACTTAGCTGCCCAGATCACAGTGCTCATCCCGATGGGAGCACTGAAATTGAACTGATTATCGATTCAGAGCGTCGTCTAAGCATTAAACAAATGACAGCCACCGAATTGACTTATTTACGTGCAGCCGCTGCAGCCGAAGCAGAAGCTCAAACTCGTGCCGAAGCCGAAGCTAAGGCTCGTCAATTAGCCGAAAAGCAAGCTCGCCTAGCCGCTATAGTCGAAGCAAAGGCGCGTGCTCGGGCCGCTGCCGAAGCTGAGGATCAATTGCAGCGTATTAAGCAACAGCAGCAGCAAAGACAAATAGAAACCGACGGGAACGAAGCATCCAGTTCAATATCTAAAGATGTGTCGTTGTCCAACACTGCAACAAGAGATCGAATTATTTCACTGCCCAATATACTCGATGATGCTATGGAAATGCATTTGATGAATGCGTCTTGCCAAGAGTCGAGAGACTCATCTCCGGCCAAGAGTAATTCCAATTTGGTTGACTCCATTGAAATGTTGCGTATGCAACGTGCTGCTCGTGATACACGTGGCAAAAATCATAGTCGAGAGCGTAGCATAACACCGGCTGAGCGTCATCATGAACGGAGTGCTGCACCAGAGCGTCTACATAGCTCCAGCATTAGTAGCATTGATTCCGCACAAGTGTTGCTGCCCAGTGCTAGCGGTAGCGCCAGTGTTAGTGTCAGTCGTCGTGGCAGTACCGCCAGTGCTATGAGCAATGATCCCACAACCTCAGAATTGGGACGTGCTCCACCCAAATTTCCACTGTCAAAGACAGTATCGGCCCCTAACATGATGAATAGACGTCCAAGTACCTTAAATTCAATATTTCCGGGTCCCTCACCTCTAGTTGCACCAGAGCCCGTCCTCCATAGCAATGCCCAATTGCCACCAACCATCGAACCGGAACATTCAAGCGAAGGTCAAGAAGATGGATATCGTGAAATACCAAGTGGCAAGATGGTGCATCGCACCAAGACACCACCACCGGTGGGCGCAAATTTGGGTGTCTGTCTGAAACGCGTTACAGCGCCAAGTGGTTCGATAACGATCAAACCCAAGGAGGCGCCAATGTTGGGTGTAGTATTGCGTAAAGTTGAAAAGAAAGTAGTTCCACAGAAGAGTATACTGGACGATGATCAGCCTCTGTATCATCTGTCCATTGTGCGCAGTGATAACAAAGAACACAAACCGGCTCCAAAACCCAAACCCAAGCCAGCACCACCAGCTACCAAGCCATCACCTGGTGGCATACTCACTGGTCCTCAGGTCGTGCGCACTGTACAACGTCCAGCGCCGGTACTTAAGCCACAACGTCCACAGATCGGTGTGCCCATAACTATAACGAAAATTGAAGGAGATAAAATCATAATAATCAAAAAGATAATTGTTCCAAAGAACAGTAAGATACCGGAACAATATCTACAGGTTGGTGGTCGTCATCTGTCTGGTCAACTATTGTCTGTCCAATTGTGTTTAGTCTCAGTTTAGTGTCAGTTGGGTGTCTCGTTTATCGATCTACATAGAGCTGCAAAACTATCGATCAAATTCCGATAGTTTTACTGCTCTTTGTTGTGTTCTTGTTTAAAATCTGTTGTTGGAATTTAGCTCGTTTGTTGCTACTGTCGATTATTTTTATCGATACATACACACACTGAAACACACACACGCACACACATGCGATATTTATCAACATAACGCGCTCTTCGTGTGCGTGCTCTTGAAAGCTTTAAAAGCTTTCGCATTCGCCGTAGTGTGCATACGAACTAGCATCATCGACAGTCGTGTCAACTGCCTGGAACTAGTTCACAATTTGTTTATTCCGCATTTCTTTAAATTAGTTCGCGTATTCGATTCTTGTAATTTGTACATACATATATAAATGAGTCAAGATGCTGGCAAGGCCGTCGTCGTCGTCATATCGCCTCAATCGGAGGCACAAACCACCTCTGCCGCAGTAAAATTAAGTGATGAAACAAACCTTAACAACTCGTCATCGTCGCCAACAACGACAACATCAACGAGCATTATGCAAAAACCGACACCGCCGCCAACGAGCGGACAGCAATTTTTTCAAGTCGTTTCGCCGCAGTTCGCCTCGGTACTCTCGTCCAGTTTGCCGGAAACAAAGTGCGCGATTCGTTCACCGATCTCTTCACCGCTAGCGTTGCGCAAGAATCGTCCGCTGTTGCCAGCTAGTCCCAAATCGACGCCACCATTGCCGCGTAAACATCATCCATTGGCCTATAATGCGGCCACAGGTGCAATAACAGCCCCAACAACACGTGTAATGGCCACCATTGCCAGCAGTCCCGCCTCCAGCATATCGCTATCATCATGTAGCTCTCCATCGTCATCTCCCCCACCGCCAGTGCCGTGTCGTGCTCCAAAGCAGAAACCAAATACAAATTCTAAAGCTGCTGCTGCTGCTGCTACTGCTGCTGTTGGGGGAGAGATTGATTTGGATAAATTGTTGCAACAGCAACAAAAACTGGAGGAGAAATCTGCTGCAGCTACAACTAGCGCCAAATTAGATGCAAATTTCTATGATGCAGAGATTGAAATGATGAATAAATATCTAAAAAGTTTACCAGATTATAGTGAACTCGATCGCAAGTTGCATCAGGAGTTTCAGGAATGTGAAGATCTCTATGATCGTCTCAAGCGACAGCAACAACAGCAACCGCTTATGAAATCCAATTCACAGCAACAGCTGGTCACCACCAAAGCAACAGCACCACAGCAGACAGCAGCAGCATTCAATACACCCAGTGGACTAACCAAGTCCTCATCCATTAATTTTGCCAATAACCTCCTCACAAGCAATCGAACGCCACGGCTCGCGTATCCCTCGATATTTACGCAGACAAATGCCAGCGAACAGCCCAAGCTGCAGCGCAGCATCTCTAGCTCCAATATGCCAATGGGTACACCCATCTCTGGTCCATTGCTTCGCAGCACACAGGATGCAGCACAGAAAACTGGTTTAGTAACCGATTCCAATCTGTCATTGAACAAACAGCTAATGAATGATTTTTGGAGCGAAAATCTGTGCAGCACACAGAAGCGTCAAACGCCAAAGCGAACATTTTGGAACTATGAGAAGATCTGTGGCGCTCAGCTGGGCGATGCTGGGCAACCGTTTAAAGTGGATGTCAAGACGGCCAAGAAATTGGCGATATTTGATCCAACTGTTGCCGAGGCGGCACAAAAGGAGCTGCAAAAGCAACAGCAACAGCAGCTGCTGCCACAACAACAACAAACTCCTCATCATCATCGCCTACAGAAGAACGCCTCGTTGTCACATCTGGATCTGAAGGTCAGACAGGCAGTGACCAAAGATGATCTCTATAAACTTATTGTATGCAATGAACAGTCGCCTACAACAACATCGACGCCTTTTACTAGTCGTGTACCTGTCAAGCAACAGCTGCCACAGCCCCCCTTAGCTGCCACATCAACACAGCAGCTAAATAAAAGTGCGTCAATGACGCATGTACCGGGTAATCAGGTGTTGCCTGCACCATTAATACGTAGCACTAGTCGCACTCATATACCATGCTACATGAAGCATTTGCCATCGTTAAGTCGCAGTACATCCAACTCAGCCATATTGCTGCCTACAACAATATCAACGGCAGCAGCACCACAGTTGCAACAACGCAAGGAGCCGGCAGCCGTTGCTGCCACAACGACGAAACCCACTGCAAGTGGTGTACTCAAAAGTTCGAGTAGCTCCTGTGTGCCATCGCCACGGTGCGCTGCAGCGCTCTTTAGACGTCCCACAGAGCCAGCAGCTAAACAAGTTGCAGCAACACCTTTAATTGAGGCAGCAAATGAGTGTCCATCGTTGGAGCGAAAATCAGAGAAAAGCAATAGCACTGTCAGCAGCAATAGCTATACTGTAACCAATTGTTGCACCACACATTTGCCACAATTGTCCAAGTTTACCTCATCCTTTCATATACCCTCAACAGTGGCTGGAACAATGCCACAGCAGCAGCAACAACAACACACCAACACAGATCTACCAACATCGTCAGCAACAACAACAACAGCGACAGCAACATCAGCAACAACGACAACAAAGCGTCAAAAAGATGTTGACAATAAGCTTGAAAAATGTCTCAACGATATGTTAAAGCTAAAGAACAACAACAACAGCAGCAGCAGCAGCAATAAAAACAATGCAATCATGTCACAGTCGTTGACAGCTGCTGAACACAAAGAAGACGCTGCTGGCAGCAGCAGCAGTAATAGTAAATTTACAACAGAATCTCATATACCCGTGCCAGTGCAACTTTACGATCCACAGAAGCCGCTAATGCAACAGCAACAGCAGCAGCAGCAAAGGATTGCTTATCCCATTGGCAAGTCGAATTCAACTTCGCAGTTGCCCATGGGCTATCAGCGACTGTTGCAGCAACAACAGCAGCAACAACAGCAACAACAACAGCAGCAGCAACAACAATATCCACAACAGAAGCGTCCATTTTTAAATTGGAATTCATTTGCATGTTCAGCGATGAATGGTAGCAATGATCCATTTATGCAACAACAACAACAACAGCAGCAGCAACATCCTCACCAACAACAACAACATCCACATAAACTTCAGCAATCGTATTCATCATCGCAGCTCATAAAACCAGTAACCAAATCCAGCTCCGGCTTGGCAATGTTTCTACAAAAGAATACAAATAAAGAGAATAAATATGGACAGTTTGGACAACAGCAGCAGCAGCAGCAATCGATTGCTGGCATGCAGCCACAAATGTACGGCAGCAACAGTTGCTATCAACAGACAAAGCCAAGCAGCAGCAGCTTTGTGCGTACTGCTGGTGCAGCACTTAGTCATTCGGCATCATTTAGTGCCGCACAAAGGCCAACAATGTCATTGCAACAGCAGCAACAACAGCAGCCAACAACACAACAGATCTATGGCCAGGGTATGATGAGTCGCAATTATTATAATTTGCCCAAACAACAACAGCAGCAGCAACAACAACACGAACGTAAACCGCTTCAAACTTTTGATCCGTATGCATATCCGAAGCCACAACAAAGTCAAAGTCAATTGATGCATTCGGTCAAATATCAGCAGCATCAACATCCGCATGCGCAATATCTAAATAGTTCCGGAGTTGGTAGTGGCGTCAGCAATGCTGCTGCTGTTGCTACGCTACAATACGATCCAAATACAAATACGCAATTATTTTACGGCCCAATGTCATCATCAACGTCGACGTCGGGTATGCAACCACAGGCAACGTCGACGCAGCAGCAACAACAACAACAACAACATCCATTACAACAAAGCAATTCTGTTATATACAATCACTCCTCTAAACAACAGCAACAACAACAACACTTACACCAACAACAACAACAGCAGCAACAAAATGAAATGTCCAAGTCCGTGTTGGGCCTACATTTCATCGAGGTAGATTCTGTTTGTTTCGTATTTAATGTTTAATGTTGTATGTGTTGTTATATACTCTCGCAAAGACAGGGTATTGTTTATATTATTTTTTAATGAAATTTTAACCATTTACTAGCTAACAGTCTGTCTGTTTTTCAGATAGAAACTACATTTTTAAAAGATAGGAAACCTTAGAAGATTATTATTACTGTCCGTCTGACGGAACCGACTTTCTTGATTAGTTATGTATTTGTATAAATTTATGTTTATATTAAAATTGTTCGATTTTTCTATCCAAAACACTGCACCTTGGACGCAATTTATATTTTAGCTTGATCGATGCCGCTTGCAATTTAAATTGGCGGTCCAAGAACCTCGCTCAAAAAAATAGTACGTAGAAAGTATGCTATACATAAAATGTAAAACAAAGAATTCCTAACAGGTTCTAGTGTTGTATTGATGATATGGTAGAAGCGCGGCTTCAGTCGATAGCTAAGTCTGCTGATGGGAAAAGTGTTGGAAAGTGTTTCCGAAATAGCTATACAGACATCCTGCTCGAGGTTTTCAAGGTTTTATGTATAATTATTTAGACATTTTTAAAGCAAACCTATCATAGTTAGGATCGATGGAATAATCAGTCGTTGTATGACAAACCTTTCAATCTATTTAATGTTATTCTCTTCGAGGGTCTGTCGGTCTGTAGAAGATTCCTACTATCAGAGTTTTTTTGAGCTTTGATATTTAAGATATTTCTCAAGTATGCAAGTTTGGATCGTTGGAATAATCCTACATAATGTGACCAAAATTTCAAAAATAATCTAAAAATTCTCTTTTGCGAGGGTATATAATCTTCGGTATATTCGAATATTCAAGATTCTTATTTGTTTTGTTATTGTATATGTATGTTGCACATGTGTCCAGAGAATGTTGCCGCTGCTACTACTACTACTACTAATGCCACAACTAATATATTTACATATATGTATATACAACCACACGCATAACAAAATGATTCAACATTTAGCTCTTGTTGTGTTCCGTGCTCTCAAAATAGCTAAACTGACTCATGACTCATACATAGTACTCCATAGCATCATCCACTCAAAAAGAAGACCTCAAATCGTTACATTTTGGCTGACTGTGGCCCTCTTCGTTGATCTAAGAACTCGTGTGTGCTCTCGATACATATATACATATATGTGTGTGTGTGTGTGTGTGTGTGTGTATGTTAGGGGCCAAGATTGTGGCGCACACTTCCTGTGCAAAAAAAAATTGAGAACAACAACAAGAACAACCTTCTTTTCCCTTCATTTTATGCACTCTTCCTCATGCTTTTGTAAATTGCCTTGCGCGCGTACTCTCTCGCTGTCTCTCTGTGTGCTTGGCCTCTCGCATCAGACTCTTGCACTTGTCGATGGCGACAGCGTTGCACAATCGGCAAGAAGAAGACCAACGAGAAGCAGCAGCAGCAGAAGAAGAAGAAGCAGAAGAATCAACATCCCCAAAATTCAATGTCAATTTTTGTTATTTTTTTTTTTGTGTTGTGTTGTATTCTATCTAAATATAGCTTTCACACTTAATTTATTTGTTATTTATTTAGTGCAAACACTTAGAAAACAACAACAACAACACTTTATAAACGATTTTTAATATTTTTCGGAAAACAAAAAATTTTATTGAAAAAACATTTAAATTTTTTTTGTTTAAATATTTCGTTTTTTAAAAAATATGTAAAATACGCAGAAGAAAAAAACAATAATTGTTTGTAAAAAAAACTAAAATTATAAAAGTACTTCTCTCTCCTCGAAATCTTTTCATTATTATACTTGAACGAGATCTATAGAAGAGCTCTCTAAATATATGTTTCAAAAAAACTATATTCGACATTTGTATGCTCTTCTTTTTACATCAAAATAAGGATAAAATTGAAAGTATTAAGATAAATTGATAAGTTTTTTAGTACAAATTTTAGAAGTAAACATGAAAAGAATTGTTCAGGAAATATATCTTCGGAATTTATTTAATAATAATTATACATTTATCTCAGGGATTGTTGAGGATTTATTAATAATTATACATTTATCTCAGGGATTGTTAAGGATTTATAATAATAATACATTTATCTCAGGGATTGTTAAGGATTTATAATAATAATACATTTATCTCAGGGATTGATGAGGATTTATTAATAATAATTATACATTTATCTCAGGGATTGTTGAGGATTTATTAATAATAAAATATTATCATTCATTATCAGGGATTGTTTAGAAGATTCTTTACTATTTACTATTATTTAATATTCTAAATTTTTATTATATTATTAATTTTTTTTTGATGTAGAGTATATATCTTCTATGTCTTTACAATATATTGAATGTTGCCTGTAGACTGTTTTGTGGTTAGTTTTTTTTTTTTCTATTTTCTATTTTGCTACCTAGAAAACAATAATAGAAACTAGCCGCAAAGCGAAGACGACTCTCCCGCAGCAGCACCAGCAGTAGCAGCAGCAGCAGTGGCGAGAAGCTTGCTGTTCGTTGTTGTTGTATTATTGTTGTTTGTTGCTTTTTGGCCCGGTTCAGAGATCGAAAACACGGAGCGAAGCAGCAGCAACAAGCTATATGTATATGTGCTCCTTTGCTATAGGCTCTAGCTAGCTAGCTAGCTACTTTGGTGCTTGTGTGTCTTGGTCGTCGTTGTCGACGAAAATATTTATTCAAAAAAAAATATTTTTTTTTTATAATTAGTATTTGTAGCGTGCGCTTTCGTAAATGTTGCGCTGATTTTCGGATTGTTGTGTTTGTTTGAAACGAAAAAAGAACAAAATATTAGAAATATTATTATTATTATTATTGTTCAGCTTATTGTAAATGGCTCAAAGTGCGTGAAAAAAAAATGCAAATTTAATAAAAATTTGTTTAAAAATGATTTGGAAACGACGTTAACAAGAGAGAGAGAAAATTTTGTGTTTCTTTTCTTTGTCGTTGCGCTTCTGTTGTGTGTTTCTATTTCTGTTGAAGCTGCCAAAATATTTATCGTACAATTTCAATTATTTTTACAATATACATCAAATAATACATATAAATACAACAACAGTACCAAACAAACATCTCGACAAAGTAAATTGCCAAAAAGCAAACAAAACAATTCTTCAACAAACGAAGAATGAAAAATAGTTGATTTAATGCAACACAGCAGAGATCAAGTCGCCGAAAAGGAACTCTCTTAGCAAACAACAACATCCTAAACGAGTGTTTGACGTCACATTGAACATACAAAAAATATAATTTTAAACAACAAAAATTTAAGCAAAAAACCAACCAAACCCCCACGCGTATAAAATAATAAAATAATGGCAACATTTTTAAGTCGTTTTCATCGGGAAAAAAGCGAAAAGATATTGCCAAATTGTGAAAATGCTAACAATAAGAAAACAGCTGATACAGACGCCGCAGCAACGGCAGCAGCAGGAACAGCGACAGCACAGCCGCGTCAACAGCGACGCTATATGCGAAGCGCAACAGCGGCAAGCGTCACGCAATTGCTCTCTGAAAGCTGCAACAGTTTGCTGCAGCGCTTTCGACGCAATCCAAGCGAACGACCTGATAACAAGCAGCAGCAGCAGCAGCCTCAGCAGCAACGCAATCGGTAATCGATGCAGCTGTATAATGATGCGAATAAATTTGTACTAATACAACTACAACTACAACACACACACACGCGTCTAAATTATTTTTAATTTTTTTTTCGCCAAATTCGCCAAACAAAAGTCGGTCAAAAAAAATGTTGTATGTTGTGCCAGAGACGCGTCGCGACGTAGACGTCTATTTGCTCCTCATCATTTGATTTTATTTTTAATTTCATTTTAAAATTTTCTTTTTATTTTTTGGTATTTTTTTCTGGTATTTTTATATCATTAATTTAAGTATGTAATTTACGTAGATTGTGTTGGCTTCCTTCAGTTGCAGCGCAGCAACGCGCTGCTTCGTTTCTTTAAACGCATTAATTCAATTAAATCTATTCCGAGGCAAGAAGGGGTCAATTATATAAAACATTTTTTGAATTGAGTTCGGTTTATTTATTTAAAATTGTGTTTAAAAAGTGTGAAAATGATTGAAAATTCAATTACAAAAGAGATCCAGCACAGAGGATGCATTCAGCATATCATTGCACAAGCATTTAAAAGTGTTATTTACATAAGAATAATAATAGTTTAATAATAATAATAATAACAGAGCAGACAGCTTGAGTGTCTGTGTGTGTGTGTCTGTCTGTCTATCTGCTGTCAATGCTATTCAATTGTAGTATTTGAATGCAATTCTTTATTTATTTATTATTAAATTTATTTAAAAGTTTTCAATTTAATGTGCAGCAGCAGCACGCATGAAAAAGCTTTTCGTAAAGACGAAAGCTTTCGCACTGTTGCTCTCTGAAATGATTTACGCTGTCTGGCAACTCTGTTGGCGGCATTTTCCTTCAATTGTGCGCTCTCTTTTCTTTGTTGCCTTTGCTCTTAATTAATTATTTTAAATAATACGCAAACGTATTAATCAAGAGAGAGAGAGAGAGAGAGAGAGTTCAAGGCTTTTCCTCCATTGATATTTGTATCCGTCTTTAGTATTTTGGCTGACAAGACTTTCCATTTTTTGATTTCCTTATTCTGACGGAAATATGTATTGAGCGCATCAATTAAAAATGCATTTTTCAAAAACAAAAGAATTAATAATAATATATAAACGCTGCGATCTCTGAACCATGCCACCCACACAGTCTCTCTCTCTCTCTCTCTCTCTCTGTTTATCTATTTTTTTTGGGAAATTCTCTTTGTCTGGCTGGTCGGTCTGGCACAGCTGCTTGGACGCGCAAGTGCGCAATATTTTCACACTTTTCACACACAAATAACGATTCCTCAAGATTTTTTTTTTTTGGTAGCTGCTGGCCGCGATCGTCGTCGTCGTCGTCGTTTCAGCATTTTTCCAACAATTTCGTCGTCGCATAAATAAAAAAAAAAAAAACAAATTTTTTAAAAAATTTTCAAAATTTTTCCTCAGTTATTATTTGGTGTCCGTGTCGGGAAAAACGCGCGTTCGTCGCGAACGAGACGCGTGAAAAATACCAAAAAGAAAATCTCCATAAAATCGATACTAAAAAAAAAAAATATAATCAAAAGAGAGGGGAAAGTGCGTCATTAGCAGCAATATTTGTATCTTTTTTTTTGTTTGTATTTTTGGGCTTTTATAGTGCAACGGCCATAGCCGAGGATAACAACATCATCAGCAGCACAAGCAACGATATCAAACGCAGCAGTTCCAAAACTCCAACGAATGAAAATATCAACAATAAGAATAATAATAATAATAATAAAACAAAACAACAACAGAAACGACGCCGCAGTTCAGAAAAATCCTCAAACAATCGCAGACGTCCCGAAGCGGAACAACATAGAGAACGTGAACGAGAACGCGACAAAGATAAAGATCAAGCGATCATGAGCGATCGCCATAGACGTTATTATCCTAGTGGTGGCCTAGGCTACAATCCAATTGGTAGCGGCAGCAGTAGCAGCAGCAGCAGCAATGCGGCCGCTATCTTGGGTCGATATCAGAAGAGCTCCACAGCAATAAATCCATTGGATCGAAGATTGCGTACACATCTAAGCCCAGTGGGTAGTGGTAGTAGTTATTATAAACCACTAATACGTGGTTTGGGCAGCGGAATTAGACGGGATCCCTTACTAGATGATGTTAGTATTAATGCAAGTGTTGTGAAACCAATGGAAAATACACTCTCTCCGATATACAGATACAAAATCAGAACTGTTCCAGTGCTGTTGACTCATTTATTGGAAAGATTTTCAATATAATATTTTTACCTGTGAGTGAGTGAGTCAGTGCCCCAGAAATGTCAACCAAAAAATGAAATAAGAAAATAGGGACAAGGGTTCAGTATTTCAATTTCTATAGATTATATATTAGTTATCTGCATTTATATATATGATAATGAGTAAGAATATAGATATATATGCATAAATATATGTATATATATTTTATGCCCACACAAAACTGTTTTATAGCTCTTCTCTATATATCGTATATATATCTATATATCTTCTCCTTCCTTACTTGCCTACCGTGTGCGTTTATGCCGCCACCGCCGCTAAAAATTTTATTTTCAATTCCAATATACTCTTCTTCTTAGGCTACATATATCCCCCTATTCTCTTTGACGTTTTGAATTCAGTTTCTCTCAGTTTCTCAGCATTTTCGAACATTTTTTTTTTTTTTCTATTTCTTTTCGTATAAATATTTGTATATATATATAAGTTCTGAAGGTCGGGCGTGCTTTTAGATTTTTAATTTTAATTTTAAATTTTTTTTTTGTTTAGATTTTCGCGTTCTAAATTAAATAAACGCCCACCGTCGTCGTATATACGCCCCCCCGTGTACAACCCATTTTTTTCGTCTTAGTGTCTTGACTTTTGGGTGAAAGCTATCGTCTGGATAGCAACGAAATTATGTATTACTCTCACCTACCTCCCCATAAAAGCAACTCTATGATTAACTATTTGCCGAAATGAACGAAGAAAACGCAATTTAAATGAATCTGAGATTGTTAAGTTTGCGTCTAAAACTTTAGGGTCTCTAGGTCTGTGTTAAAGGTGAGCACGTGACACAACACGCACGCACGACTCTAAACGATTTATTTGTTTTATTTTCAATAACTCAAAAATTCCGATAAAAAATAGTTTTGTTTATATTTGGAATAACTTGTGCGTATCGTAATTATTTATAGCACAAAGTTTAGGGTATATTTTAGGTCTAGGTTAGAAATGGGGCACGTGACACAAACACGATTGATTTAAACTAATCAAAATGCGTCCAATTCTAGCACGCAAAACTTTAGGGTCTAGGTCGTCTTTAGTCTGACTCTGTATCTGGTCGAGTGCAAGTCGAGTGCGGCGAGCGACCCTCAGACAAACGAAGCATAAAATGTTTTACTTTTTGTTTACGAAAGTTGTTGTCGTCGTCGTCTTCGTTGTCGTTTCCATTGGTTTCACACGAGCGCGCTTTTCGTCTTCATTAAATTATTGCAACCTTCCTCCCACCCCCACTAATGTCACTGACTGATGGTTCAAATGGTTTCTCTTTATGTGACGCACAGCGTCGCGATCATCATCTGCTGTTGGACAAAGACAAGACGCCCACAACAGTGTCGGCTGTATCGAGGCTTGAAAATAAATATTCGGATATATTGGAGCGTACAGCTGGTAGACGTCGCTATGAGGAGGATCGTGATAAGACATTGGAACCGGATGATTATGGTGCCGGTGGAACTACTAGTGGTAGTGGCCTATTACGTAGCGCTACCTCCCATCAATTGGCCAAATCGAAACTCTCATCGAATTCATTCAATGCTGCCGATCGCAAGGAGCGTACACCATATCGTACCCGGGCACAAAGACAACGCTATATGGCGGACTCCAATGATAGTGGCTATTTGACTAGTGGCAATCGTTTGGTGGACGAGAACTATCCGCTGGACTATGGCAGTCGGTATCACGATGCCTTGCAAGCTGGTGGCGCTACAGGATATCCAAAGAATCGTTATGCGCGTCGCTTTGGTGATGATTCCGATTCGGTGCGTGCCAATCGAACTTATGGACGAACAGCATTGGATATGCCTGCCACAGATCTCTCGCTGGATCAGCAGGCAATGAGCACACGCAGTCGCTTGGCTGCCTATCGACGTCGAGAGCAGCCAGCGCCGGAGGAGCTAACAGCTGAAGATCGTGAAATTCTGGCCGATGATCGTTCATCGGAGGATAATGCAGCGATTTTGTTGCTACTGCGTGAGGATAATCAATTCCTTGAGGCAAAGAAATTTGAGGAACGCATGCGCAAAAGACGTGAATTGAAGGAGCGCGTTAAGCGCATGGAACAAGCAGCAATTGATGCCCAAAAAGCTGAGGCAGAAGCCGCAGAAGCAGCTATTGCAGCTGTAATTGCAGCAGAAGCTGATGCATTGGAACAACAGGCAGCTAAAGAGGCTGCAGCGGTAGCAGCAGCAGCGGCAGCAGTTGAAGCGGCAGCAGCAATGCAACATTTGGAGGCACCAAAGAAAAAATCACGTAGCAAAAAAGTAACTAACGATGATAGTGATGCAAGTAGTAGCTCATCCACATCAGACAGTAGCTCTGATGAGGCTGAGTCAATTACCAACACAACCACAAAGAACAACAACGATGTCCAACTAACCCACACAAAAACCACAATAGACCAGGTCGACACTATCAATAATGGTACAACACACAACAACACTAGCTCATCCACAATTAGTTCCATACCCTCCACTACTGCTCTATCTAAACTTTCTATGCAAGACACGGCAGCAGCAGCAGGAGCAGCCGCAACAGCAGCAGCAACACCAACAGCAGCCTCAACGACGTTGAACAACAAAAGTCGTTTTTTGCCACATTCAGATCGTAATAACAATGACCTGTCCAAGTATAGACCTGGAAATCTGTTGCACTCCTCAAGCTCTGGTGCGTTAGCCTTTGGTGGCATTGGTGCACGTTTGGCTGCAGCAGATACGCGTCGTCAGCAACAGCAGCAGCAGCATCAGCAGTTGTTGTTGCAACAACATCAGCAGCAGCAACAGCAGCGTTATTATCAGGGCGCTAGCTCCCGCACAGCTGCTGTGCTGAGCGAATTTGATCGCTATAAGCCAAGTTATCTACATGATAGCTATGGCAGCAGTAGCAGTAGCAATCGACGCTCCAATGCCTTAATGGGCAGCAGCTCAGTGTATCAGCGACAGCAGCCGCAGCAGCAACAGCAGCATCTGGAGCATTCTAATTATCTGCAACAGCATGATCATTATCTGCTGTCCAAGAGCGCCACATCATCGGCGTTGTTCCATAGGTCACGCATTCCAAAGACACTCTCGACCTTTGTAAGCTACTTGTTTGCATATCCAAGATGTGCAGCTTGAGCTTTTCTAACTTTTCTTTTGTTTTTTTTTTTGGCCTGCTCTCTTGCTATTTCGCCCGATCTCTCTCACTCTCTCTCTTTGGAGAGCACAACACGTACTACAGTTGTATTAATGCTAACTAAAGCGTCGCGCCTATGTTAACTAACAGCCAACTGTTATGATGATGTTTTGCATGTAAGAACGAAAACTTGATCAATTCGAACTAAAAAATTTTTTTAAAAATTTGCTTAATTTTTCAATTACCATAAAAAAAAGGGAACAAAAATAATAATTCTTATAGCCAATAAGCGAATGCAATTTGTTTTTTGTTTTTTTTTTTCTTCCAATCTGTGTTTTATGGTTTGTTTTTTATGTTTTTTTTTAAATATATATTTTTTCTTGCGCCCAATTATATTTACATATATACTTACTATATGTGTTATAGATACTTTATGTATATATATACACACACAACAACAACAACAATACAACATTTGTTGTAAATGTTTATTTTGTTCTTTATATATATATATTGAAATTAATTAATTAACCATATTTAATGTAAAACACAAAAAATCTCTCAACAATCAAAAAAAAAAAAATTTGTCCGAACTAATATTCTTATCGAACAATCGAAACGTATTTTTCTCGTGTTTTTTCTGAATATGATGATGATGAAAATCACAATGATGATGATGATGATGATGATGATGATGATGGTTTGATGTACAACTTGATGATGATGTAAATTAATTGGGTTTTTATGGATTTGTCTGTGCTCTTCAATCTACTGCCGCGACTTGATTGTGAATAATATTGAAAACAAAAAAAAAAAATGGAAATTTTTTTTTTTTGTATTGTGGTGCCAACGTGGGAACATCATCATTGCGCTCTGGAACGGCTGGATCGATGGATGGTACAATATCTCTCATTTTATATATAAATATATGGATATATATATCTGGATTGGGCTGCTGGATTACTGGACATATGATGGCTGGCTGACCCACATAAAATGTGTTTTTTTTTTCTTTTTCTCTTTCTTTTTTTGTTTCTTTTTTCTCTCTTTCAAATTACATACTTTAACCACACACACACGCACCTTATGTATTCGTCTATGTAACTATCATCAACAACAACAACAACAACCACGCCCCCTGCCTCAACTACAACAACTACAACAACAACAACATGAACGTCTTGCAACCCACTCTCGCTTATAAATTCTATCTCCTCCTCGTTCTCAACGTCTTCGCCTTCGTGTCTCTTCGGCGTCGTCTACCTTTCGATCGTATTCGTTCCCTTCGAATCATTATGAAATCTACGGAATTATGCACCACCCAACGCCACCCACAACTACAACAACAACAACAACCACAACTCGTCGCTCTAACAGACAGCAAAGCCCGTCATTCAAGATGATGCTGATGGTCACTTAATATACCACAACGGAGACATTCTCCATCACAGATGTTCGTGACAATTTTTTTTCGTTTATAATTTTTTTTTTTTATTCTTCCATATTTATGTTTTAGAGTTTTTTCTTCCTTTTTTTTTTTAAATCAAAGAATTTTCAAATCTTAAAAAAGAAAAAGAAAAAGAAACTGCCATCACTACTACTGTCTCTCTCTCTTTCATAACAACTTCTTAGTCTCGTAACTCTTTTTATAGTTTTTTCTTTTTCAAAACATTGTTTTTCTTTCCAAGTTTTCTTTATTATTTCTTAATTATATGTTTCAACAGCAACAAAAAATGTGTCGCGTGTGCGCCATTCAAACAAACAAACAACAAAAATTTCAATTTTTTTCAAGAAAAATTCACACAAATTTTTCGTCAATTTCACTTGAAAATAATCATATTTTTCGTAAAGAAACAAAGGAAAACCCAAAAGAAAATAATTAAATTTTAAATCACTTTTTGCTAAAATTAAAAATTAATTGTACACACACACACACACAACACAGTCACAGTTTTTTATATATATATATTCCGGAACTCTTTTTTTATGAGAAATAATAACTGAAACTGAGAAAGAAAAAAACCTTTTCAACATTAAGAGCAGTTCAAAAAAAAAAAATTTATAAATATTTTGAAAAAAAAAAAACAAGAAAATCCGTAAATTATCATAATAATAAATAGTTACAGGTTTTATAGCTTTATCTCGTAAATATAGAACAAAATATTATTATATTATTAAAAAAAAAAACAAAACAATTTTATCTAGAAATTTCCATAATTATAATTTACTTACTTTTCACAAATTGCAGATAAAATTATGGCCACACTGGGCGAAGGAACTTTCGGGCGTGTGGTCAAGGTCAAAGACATGGAACGGTAAGAATGAAAAACATTGTTTCCAATTTCAATTTGTAAACTGTCTTGGTTGACGCTTAGAGCAAGACTGACTAAGCACTAAGCATACAGTCAAATCGACTAAAAAGTTTTCAATGCGATTGGTTCTCAGTCTGCCAGTGTTGCTGGTCCTTCGCGCTCACATGCAGAAAAGGAGCGCAACGAGCCCGTCTACCTGCGTCGGGCAAGCCAAGCTCGGCAATGTGATGGTCGCGACGACAGAGCGCTTTGGCTCTGCTTTGTGTTCGGCACTTTACGTTCGGTTCCCAATCTCACAACATTAAAACGCTCATAACTTTGGCAAAATTGAGAGCGCTGAGAGAGACTGGGAACAGCAACTTTTTAGTCGATTTGACGCCTCTATGTATTGTATGCTTAGTGTTTAAGGTCTACAGTGTTAAGTTCTTATGTTAAATAACATAAATGAATGAATATTAATATGATGATCAATATTTTAATTGCTTAAAAATGTTTATTTTTATAGTGATTTTTGCATGGCCTTGAAGATCATCAAGAATGTTGAAAAATATCGCGAAGCTGCCAAGCTAGAGATAAATGCTCTAGAGAAGATAGCACAAAAAGATCCTCATGGTGATCAGTAAGTTGATGAATTAATGAATTTTATTAATTATATATTAATTTTAATGTTTTTTTTTTATAGCCTGTGCGTCAAAATGATTGACTGGTTTGATTATCATGGACATATGTGCATAGTTTTTGAAATGTTGGGTCTAAGTGTTTTCGATTTTTTGGTAAGTACATGTATTATTAAAATACTATAAAATTTTTAATGAATTTCTTTTCTAAATTTACAGCGTGAGAACAACTATGAGCCATATTCATTGGACCAAGTTCGTCACATGGCCTATCAATTATGCTATTCTGTTAAATTTTTACATGACAATCGTTTAACGCACACAGATCTCAAGCCAGAGAATATATTGTTTGTCGATTCAGATTATTCGTCCCATTATAATCATAAAATTGTATGAAAAAATTCATTATTATTAATTTATAATTATTTAAATTAATTTATTTCTTTTGTTTTTTGTATATTAAAGAATCGTGAAGTGCGACGCGTTAAGAGCACAGATGTTCGTCTAATTGATTTTGGTTCGGCAACCTTTGATCATGAGCATCATAGCACAATTGTCTCGACGCGTCATTATCGTGCTCCCGAAGTTATATTAGAGCTGGGTTGGTCACAGCCCTGCGATGTATGGTCAATTGGGTAAGTTATATATACCTTGCACGATATATAATCGTTTATCAATGAATTCAATTTGTCAACTCGATTTAAATCGATAAAAAATCGATATGTTTTAAAAGGTTTCTCTAAAGAATTGTCTTTGAATTGAAGTTTTTCAAAATGTAACTCGATTTATTAATTTTAAAAAAATATCTGAATTGCAAACGAAAATTTTAAAAAGTCTATTCAATCGACTTGAAATCGATTCAAATTCTAGCTTCTAACAGATCTTACAGAGATGTTTATCGATAGTATAATAATTGTGTTTTCTTATTATTATTTCAGCTGTATACTATTTGAGCTTTATTTGGGCATAACGCTCTTCCAGACGCACGACAATCGCGAGCATCTGGCCATGATGGATCGCATCCTGGGACAAATTCCATATCGCATGGCACGGTAATACAATGCAGCACATGCTTTTATATATCAAGGCGCAGTATTCTTCACCGAAATCATTTAACGTTTAGAAATCATACTCTTTATAGCAAAACCAAAACAAAGTACTTCTATCATGGTAAGTTAGATTGGGATGAGAAGTCCAGTGCGGGTCGTTATGTACGTGATCATTGCAAGCCGTTGTATCTATGCCAGTTGAGCGACTCTGAGGATCATTGCGAGCTCTTTAGCTTGATTAAAAAGATGTTGGAATATGAGCCATCATCAAGGATTACGTTAGGTAAGTTTATTATTGAAAATAAGACAAAAAATTCCGATATTATATTAAACAAGTTAGGAAACTCGACTATGAGATGCCCCAATCCAAGAATCGAAATCAAAAAGACTCGAAATGTAAAATATTTCGTTACTGCCTACACCATATACGAACATACGAACCAAAATTTGGTTATTGAACCTCTTCTAGGCGACAAATTTAGTCCGAGCAACTACTAGGGCGTTTAGGCTAAAAAAAAAATACTCGACAATGTTTGTAATGGGCATAAGGATACATTTCCTCCGACGCTATATATATATTCTTGATCAGCGGCAACAGCCGAGTCGATATAAAGTTGTCCGTCTGTGCGTATGAACGCTTCGATCTCTATATAAGAGCTATAAAAACCAAATTAAGTATCCAGGTTCGTGTATAACGCACGCAGTAGTTTAGTATTTTATTGGATTTTCCCCTACCAACCCCCCAAATTGAAAAAAAACGTTTAACAGATGCAATTCAAAACCTATTGGAATGCAACTCGGAATGAATACTACTGAACTATCGACTGATCGATCTGCATCAACAAATTTTCGGATGTCATGCCCACAACGGCGAAAATTAGAAAAGTCGAATAACAGGTGTAATTTTTCAACTGGGACCTTCACGTTCAGTATACGTAATTCTTAGCATAATATTGATTTACTGCATCAATTTTCTTTCAATCGGATAAAAATTAAAAGTTTTATAGAGAAAATAAGCTTGCCATTGAGCGTTGCAAGGCGCTAGCAACGACGTCGACATCGCTAGCAGCAGAGCAAAGATCGTAGTAACTACATGATGTTGTTGCTAAATAGAATGTTTAGTAGATATTTCGACGCTTGGATTGGGGTATATTGTAGTCGAGCTTCCCTACTTGTTTAATTTCGGATCGATAAATTTCAATTAATAATAATAATCGATTTTATTGCAAACCGATTGTTTTGCAGCCTTTTATCTCAATTATTTCTAAAACAAATAATAATTTAATATTTTTTTTTTTTAGGTGAAGCTCTACGTCATCCATTCTTTGATAGGCTGCCACCGCATCAGCGCATCGGTGAAATGGGCATTAGCAAGCAGCCATTATCATCGGGCAGCAGCAGCCGGGAGCGCTCTCA
>JBANCX010000318.1:0-12802 GCA_037040065.1 Dettopsomyia nigrovittata
AACAAACAAAGTGAGAACAGTTTGACAAACAGCGAGAGACTGACGCAAGAACTTTAACTTTAGTTTAAATGACTTTTCAGGTATGTACATCTTGAGTTCTCCGAATCTATTCTAACCTCTCGCTAGGTTAGTGCACCGATTTGGCCTATTTCGACATATAAACAGACTACAGTCAACCCTCTAAATCGACTCAATTTATCGTCCTCATCAAGAATATATAAATACGCCATCTAGCGTGGGTATCAGACAATATAAACGCATTAGGTGGCAACGTGCTCTTCAAATTTCATCAAGTGTCAAATGAAATGCAATTTTTATACGCATCACCGGCAAAAGAATGAGCAGAGCAGAGCAGTGAGAGCCAGAAAATGTCAAAATAAATTGCGCTTGGCAACATATGTACATATCCCCAACGATTGACCAAAAACTGTTTCAATTTATATTAGCGCGTTCTCTTGTTATTTCTCGTGTGTGCTGCTGCAGCGTCATTCATAGAGAGACACTCAAAAGGAAATGCATAAATATTTGTGCGCACTTTATTGAATTGCTTTTTATTTCGATTTTTTTTTTGTCGGTCTGGCAACAGTCCCCCACCCACACACACACACACACGCTGTCTGATCATGATCACCCTGTTAACGAGTCCTGTCTGAATGTTCAATATTAAATCGTTTCTCTTTTAGTTCCGTTCCTGCATTCAATTATAGTCAACATCAAAATAAATAAATGGAAAATTGTTTTTTATAATTGAAATAAATCACAGGAAATGCAATTTACGACACAACTCTTGTTGTCGAGTATTAAACTTCCGTGTTAAGTAAGTTATAATCAAGAATTAAAGAACTTTATTTCGTTTAATTTTAAGTTTAAGTTTAAATAAATTATATTTATAAATATATAAACACTTTTCGATAGTTTTCTTTCTAATTTCTAGTCTAAATAAATTAATTCTTTCAAGCAAATAATGTCGAAAAGTCAATTTTCTTAACAAACTATTATCTAAAAAAAAAACAATTCTTTAAAAAATTGTTTAACTAAACAAAGTTCGCTTTACTTTTTAACAAATTAGCAGAAAAACAAAATTGAAAAAAAAATCTATAAATATTAAATCTAAAGTTTAAAGATTTCGATTCGAGCTCTAGATCAGCGCGATAACCTATTCCTCAAAACCGATTAAATTTGTTTATTGATAACATTTGAAATAAAACTAATTTATTAAAATTAATTTCATCAAATTCTCACTTCGATCATTTGTTTTTTGTTTTTTTTTTTGTTATATACTTGACTTACCTTTTTCCCATGGATTTGCTGGCTCAAGATAACCGGTAACTAATTCCTTATCACTCTCTGGAAATGAAACGCGACGCGGCATACCAGCTGCTGTTGCCGAAAATGTGCTATCTGAGAATTTGCGTTGCAATAGACTTGGTGCTGTTGGATAGTTGGTGGCAGTGGCGGCAGTGCTGCTGCTGTTGATGCCACCTCTGTATCTGTTGATTGTTGGAAATGTATCTTCGGTTTTGATAAAGCTTGGATTTGATGCCAATGAATCGGTACGCCATACTGCACTCTGTTTGGCACCGTGATAAATTTTTATTTTCTTTTGTTGCTGCGTTGTACGCATCTGAACGTCAAATGTTGTTTCATTCGTTTCAGTATCGTTTAATAGCTGTTCCTTTTCATTGTTGACGTTGACGTTGTCGTTGACAGAGGCAGCGACAGCGACAGGGAGAGCATCATCATCATCGTCGTCAGCTGTTTTAGCTAATTCTGGGCACTTGGCCACAGTTGTTGTTGCTGGTGTTGTTGGCTGCGTAGCTGTTGCTGTTGCTACATTTATTGTGTTAGCTGTCACTGTCATTGTTGTTGTTGCTGTTTCTATTGTTGCTTGACCCTCGGCAATTGTTTCTTGTTGTGCTGTTGGTACGATTGTTGTTGCCGTTGCATGTGCAAGGTGCGTTGAAATAGTTGGCTCTGTTCCATTGCCAGTTGTTTCAGTGGGGGCCATGTTTGTTGCTGTTGTTATTAATGTTGCAGTTGCTGTTGCAGTTGTTGGCGGCGCGTCATTGTCATCAATGTTATGCAACATGGTAACTAAGCGGCTGTTTTTTTTTTAAATTTTATTTATATTAATTTTTTTTTTACACTTTTTTCCGTTTTTTTAGTTTTATTTTATATTTTTTTTAACACACATGGAATTTTTTATTTACACTTTTATTTATTTATTTTTTGTATTTTTTTTTTGTATTTTATTCCCGCCTCAGAGCGTTTGGCAATTACATTTTTCAATTTAAAAAAATACAAATGCAACGAATGAAATTTAGAACAATTATATTATGTATTTATTTATACTAGTTAATCAGCACTGTAAATTAAAAAAAATAATAATAATAATTAATTTATTTACATTTCTATCAACAATTTCAATTCTTGAGCCTGATAATCAGTGAACAAACACAACAAAATAAAACAAAAAATTTTCCGACAAAACAAAATTTTCCATGTAAACGAAAAAAAAAAATGAATTTCGTTTCAAAACAAAAGCGAAACAGACAAAAAGAGGAAGACCAAAAAAAAAAAAAAAATAAAATAAAATAAGAGCGGCATTGAAATGAGCGCACATGGCTCTCTATCTCTCTCTCTCTCTGTGTGTCTTTGACTCTCCCTGCTCTGGTTAGCATACGCTCTTGTACGCTCTCACTCTCTTGACGACGCAAAAGAGAATGGCGTACAAAACATTACCTAATTGTTGTTATTGTTATTGTTTTGTGTTTTTGCTTTTGTTTCGTTATTTGCAAGCAGCAAAATATTGAATGGGAGAGGGCTGGGTAGGTGTTTGCTTGCTGCGTTTGGAGCGAGCGAGCGTTGCCGCTGTTTTTTTTTTGGTATTTTTTCGTGTGTTTCCACGACATTATTATTGTTGTTGTGGCTGCTGCTGCTGCTGCTGCACATTTTGTATTTTTGTTTACCACACAGCACTTTGCCTGTCTCTCTCTCTCGCTCTTTTGTGTGTGTGTGTGTGTGTGCGAGTGTGTGATTAACACGCGCCCTGTTGCATGCAAAATTTCAAATTAAAATGCAATTGCAATTGGGTAAATTACAAGAGGGACAACAAACAACATTCAAGACAAATTACACGCGCTTCGTTTGTTTTTTGTTTTTCTTTTTTTTGGCACTATTTGTTTAGAATAAATATAAATTACGTCACATGCTATATACCCCTCCCTCTCTTTCATTATATATATATATGCATATAGTGCTCTCTTATTCGCATCGAGAGCGCATTTGAAATATTAAAACAAAAAAAAAAATTCATTTTTATTGTTGGCTGGAACAAAGGATTTTTTGTTGTTTTTCTTTTGTTACACTTTGACATTTCATTTTTGCTTGCGCATATTTATTTGTATATTGGCGCATTCCTTAGTTACACAATAATTTATTGACGAAAAATATCGAAGAACTAACAACATACAAATTAGTAAACTAATAAATCGCATCCGAGCAACGACCAACAACAACCGATCACAAAGACGTTGAAAATGCAAAAGGTAGAAAAACGAAAAATAATGACAAGGAGCACGCACAAAAATTTTGCTCGCTCTCTTGCGCTCACACACTCGCTTGCTCTCTCATTATAGAGATGCGCAATGCATTTGAATAGCACGACACTTGTACAACTTTAATAAACCATTTGTTTATGAAAAAAAAAAAAAAAAACAACAATAAACAATTATATATAACTTAACAATTGTAGCAATTCCATTTTCTATTTAAATTCTATTTTTTTGTTGTTGATTTTTAACTGACATGACACACAATGAAAACCAATAAAAATGCAATACACGACACGCGGACAGCTCTGATTTTGACAGCGGCTACACAATGTTGCCAGATGGCAGAAAGTGCCCTTTTGCTATCAATAAGCAATTATTATATATAGAAACTCTAATTGTAAAGTGTTGTATTTGTTATATTATTTATCGTGCTTTGGCAAATAGTTGCAATAGTTTTTTTTTTTTTTTTTTTTTTTTTTTGGAGAAACATTTTTAGTTTTGTTAATTTATTTATTTATACTATAATCATATATATTGTCTATCTGGCAACGCGCTACATGTCGCGCTCTTTTCACGCAGCTCTCCCACCAATCAACCAACAAACAAAATACAATTTTTTAAAATGAAAACAAAACACTTAATTAAAAAACATATTAAACGTTTAAATAAACATGCATTAATTTTAAAACTATAATTTATTTTATATTTTGGAAGTTAACAAAACGGCTCTCTATCTTTTGCTCTCTCACAAACACTCTCTGTTAACTCTCTTTTATTAAGAACCACCACACAACAAAAACAACACAGCAAAATATGATGTCAGAGAGAGAGAGGAGGGAGAGAAACAGTTTAGAAACCTTTTTTAATTGCATTTATATAGACGAAACCCTTTTAAATGAATTATTTAGTATATCGCGCACATGCATATCGTAGTATTATTGAAATTTTTCGCACATTCGCTTTTTTTTTATTTGTTGTGTTTTAAAGCATTTAAATTTTTTTTTTTTTTATTATTTAGCTGTGCCACAAACTACGCAGTGTGGCCGCCAAAGGTAAACACTAAAATGCCCCCCAAAACGTAACGTAACGAACATTATCGACGCAAACTGCAGTTGTACTAGTTATGTGTGGGGGTCTAGCATATTTATCGATACATTTTTATGGCATTTTTTTGTCTGGCATCTGGCAACGCTTGCGTTTAGCAGCTGTTGCAACGAAAAGCCAACTCAGCTAATGTGAAGCAATTTTTTTTCTTCTTTTTTATATTTAATACACAAAAAAAAAAAGAAGAAAATTCCGCACACACACCACCAATTAGAGAATTGTGTTTAATATATTATAGCCGCGCTTCGATACCAAATATTTCCAATTTGTGAACATTTTGTGTGCAACAATGCAAAATGCGGCTCACAAACGCAAACGACAATATCAAAATTTTATGGAATAATCAACAAACTCTTATGAGAATTGTATTTGTAATACTTTCCCTTTCTACATGTCTTCCAACAACGACGTGGGCTTTGTCCGACAAAAGACTGTGCGCTGACGTAAAATGTGAACGTAAGTAGAAATACGTATAAGACGTAAAGTATAAGTTAAAAGTAGAAATTCTCAATTGTTTCTAATGGAAATTTGTTAAATTTGTATGGATTATATATTATTGAGGTCAGGCAGTGTTTATGACTCAGTTTGTTGTTCTTAATAAGAATATATAAATATACTTTATATGGCTCTCTATATAACAAAACTAAACTAATCAAGTCCACGTCCGGCCAGTGCCTTAAGCTACGGCTACTCAGCTGGCACTTGCCCTCAAAGTGTCTGTAGACAAGCAGATAATTGGCTAGATAGCCAGATTAGGCAGACCATCCTTGAACCCTAAACTGCTCACAGTCTTTGAGGTGATTAATAGGAACTTTCAGACTGATGCGCCATCGAAACAGTTTGGCCAAAGGACCTGATCAAGAAGAATCAATAGAAGACCAGAATTTAGCTCAATAGAAGATTAATAGGGATTTATTATTATTAAGTTAAATTAATGAGTTTTTGTTAGGAAATATGCTAATCTTCGTTTGTTTTGCTTATTTTGTGCCTTTTTACAGAGATCATTTCATTTGGCAGTGCAAAATTGAATTATGCATCTGGTGGTGATGGCATGATCTCATTTAAAATCAATGCACCTGTAAGGATTATGTCGAAAAGTGCTGGAACAGATACAAATCTTTGGGGTGTTGAAATCAATGGACGTCGTGGCTATGCTAATAAGAATTTTATATTGGAAAAAAAAATTCTGATAAGTGATAAGGATCTCAAACATGAAGTGCCTGTGGTATGGCCATTGAATGCAGCACCAGCAGCTCCATCACAGCCTGTTGCTCCAATTGTTAATAATCCAGCTCAGGCAGCCGAGCAACTGGCGGCACAAGTGCCACCATTGCTGAATGCTTCCGAAATCGCTGAAGAGTTGTCTACAACAACTACCTCGCCATTGGATGCACTTCAATTGGCCATACTTACCGAACAGGATCAGGCTGCTGGTAGGAGTGGTAGCAGTAATGAGGCACCAACGCCTGTTATGCAGGTGGTTGTCGATGGCACCGAATTGCCACTGGAAGCATTGCCTGCAAGCAGTTCAGAACGTGTCCCAAATCAAACAGAAGCAGCTAAAGATGATGCGACCACAACGAAAAACGATGAAGTAACTTATAACAATAATGGTGTAGATGATGATGATGATGGCGAAGACGACTTCGAAAACTATGATGATGAAGAGGAAACGCTTGATAGCAAAGATAACGAACTGCCAAACTATACGAAAACAGTAAATAACAAAGAAGATAAGCGCGTCGAAGATGTGGCAAACCAAGCACAATTGCCAGCAAAAGTAGCAGCAGCAACAACAACAGCACAACAGTCCCACAATGAGTCCATCAATAAGACTGCAGAAGGACTAATTGATGGCGGTGTCGTAGTGCCAGAATCTTCGACTGGGCCAAAGATGAAACCAGTTGCATTGAATATGTTGGAACCACCTCCGTCCTTGGCAAGCGAAGCACAAATTGTGGCTACAGTAAATGAAACAAGCGAAACTGTAGAAAAATTGATTGTGACAGAGGAAAATAAACTTCAAGTGGATGCAATTAAGGAGACAATCAAGCCTACACAGGAGGCAGTCAAACCTACAGAGGACGCAGCCAAACTTACAGAGGAGGCAGCCAAGCCAACACAGGAGGAAGCCAAACCTACAGAGGAGGCAGTTAAGCCAACACAGGAGGCAGCCAAACCAACAGAGGAGGCAGCCAAGCCAACAGAGGAGGCAGCCAAGCCAACACAGGAGGCAGCGAAGCCAACAGAGGAGGCAACCAATCCTACAGAGAAGGCAGCCAAGCCAACAGAGGAGGCAGCCAAGCCAACAGAGGAGGCAGCCAAGCCTACAGAGGAGGCAACCAAGCCTACAGAGGAGGCAGCTAAGCCAAAACAGGAGGCAGCAAAGCCTACAGGGGAGGCAGCCAAGCCAACAGAGGAGGCAGCCAAGCCAACAGGGGAGGCAGCCAAACCTACAGAGGAGGCAGCCAAGCCAACAGAGGAGGCAGCCAAGCCAAAACAGGAGGCAGCGAAGCCAACAGAGGAGGCAACCAAGCCTACAGAGGAAGCAGCTAAGCCTAGTGTAGAGGATGTTGCTAAAGAAGCAATTGAATCGGTAGCGAAAGAGGAAGCCATTCTCAAAATTAATGCATTTGAAGAAGCCAACGATACTCGATCAGCTGCAAAGGATATTAAAGTTGAGGAAAATGTAGAAGCACTGCAAGCTAAGGGAGCAATTAAGGAACAGGCAAAGACAATAGAAAATCAACAGCAGCAGCAACAGATTCCACTTCTATTAACAACTGAGCCACAAAATAGTACAGAAGTTAAAGAAGAAGTTCAAGGAATATCAAAAGCAAACAGCTCAGCACCAAAAATTCATGAACAGGCAGAGAAAAACGTGTCAAGTAAAGAGGATACTACAACACAACAGCCTGCAGTTGAATCATCTCGATTGAAATCTCAGGATGAAGTAGATGCCGTGCGGTACTCCGACGCACAGCCAAAATACGAAAAGCCATTTGATCCCTATAGAAGACAGGAGTTGCCCAATTCTGTGGAGCAACAAGAGGAACTGGGAGCTGTGCCAGTAAAATTACCGCCATTGTTTAAAAAAGATCATTTCCATGATCCGAATGAGTACTATAAGCAGTTGCAGCAGCAGCAGCTAGAGGAACAGCAACAACATCAACCGCAGCAACATCAACATCAACAGCAGCAGCAACAACAGCAGCAGCAACATCAACAGCAGCAACAAGAGCAGCAACATCAACAGCAGCAACAAGAACAACAGCAACAAGAACAACAGCAGCGAGAGCAGCAGCAGCAGCAACAGCAGCAGCAACAGGAGCAGCAACAAGAGCAGCAACATCAACAGCAGCAGCTGCAACAACAAGTTCAACGCGAAGAACAAAAACCAGATCATCAAACTACTCCAACGTCATTTGATGCTGCTGCTGCCTATGATGATGAAGAGCCAACACCAGCACCAGCAACCGGTCAACATGTGCCTACAGAGAATTTCGCAACTGGCAGCGTTGAACCAGTGGGTCCCCATGCTACAGAACGGCCAACAATTCCAACAGAGCCAACTGCTAGCGGTTTAGGACTTGGTTTATTTGATACCATCATGGATACAGTCAACTCATTTATCTCTAAGGAACCAGAGACGAATGAACATAATGAATTACATCGTTTGCTCTATTCAGATGTCGCTTCAGCTGCCAAAGGTTTGAAATTAAATTTTTTAATTCAATATTTGAATTTCATAATATCAAAGTAAATGTAACTTTTCTTATTTAGTTCAAGCTTCAACTCAATCCGAGGGCTATTGTAAGCGTCCAATGGATAGTAATTGTTATGCCAGCATAACATTGGATAACTTTACGGAAGTGCTCGCTGGCAAAGTTTTGGAACATAGTCTATTGTTGCTTTGTGTTGTCATAGCGGCTGCATCATCGTTGGTCTTTCTATTTAGCTATTATTGTTTCTGTAATGGCAGTCAGGAGGGTGCTTTGCTGTCCAAATTGAATCATTTGGAGCGTAGTCTATTGGCAACGCATAAAGAGAATTTAATACTCAAGCATGAACTGATGACAACACGCACCAAGTTGTCCAGCATTGAGGATAATTCATTTGGTTCAAATGATATGGTTGCCGCACTCAAGAAACAATTGGAAACCGAAATTTATGAAAATGCCAAACACCAGGAGCACATTAGATCCCTGGAGAAGGTAAGAAGTTATGTCGTAAAGAAGAAGATTGAAAGTTAAACTTTAATTATATACAGGACTTGGATAATGCAGCTGAAGCTGGTCTAGAGTTAAACAAAATGTTATCCGAAGTATTGAACAGTCAAAATGGTGATGATGCATTTATGAGTACTGTAGATGAATTGCAGCGACAACTGAACGATCAGGAGAGTAAGTTTGAATCCATCCAATTGTATATAAATAATTAATTAATTTCAACTGTTCCACGCAGAGATTATTATCGATATTAATGCCAGTCTGGCGGAGAAGAGTCGTGAGAATAGTGAATTGCAATATTCGTATACAGAGAGTACGACACGCTTGACCAGCGAAATGAAATCATTGCAACAAGATAACTATGAACTGGAATTGGAGAAGGCCAAATTGCAGACACGCGTCGAAGAAATCCAACAAGATAATGAACAGGAGCTGGCCAAAGCGCTTGAGGCGCGTAACTATGAAATGCAACGATTACAACATCAAATTATGGATTTGAATGCCAAATACGATAAGGAACATAGTGAATTGCAAACAAGTTTATCCAAAATTGAAGCACTCGAGGAATGTCTGAAACTGGTCAAGAAAGATGATGGCAAGAATATGCAAGAGTTAATTGCTTCGGCGAAAATACGCGGCGAATTGAATGCGGCACAGAAAAAGTTTGTTGCATTGCAAACAAAGCTGGAAAATGAGCTGAGTGCCAAGGCACGCCTGGAGAATCAATTGCAAATCTCTAGCAGTGATGTAGAGCAATTGAAGCAGGATTTTAATCAATCTGAACGTGATAAACTGGAGGCGCAAACGCGTCTTGAAGTTCTCTCTGGTTATTTCCGAGAAAAGGAGACACAATTGCAAAAGTATATATTGTCCAGCTATGGGCTTCCAATCAATTTATTTATTTTGTTTCTTTGCTTTCCAGAGAGCTGAGCTTACAGGAGGCCAAGTGGTTGCAGCATCAAGGTGAAAACGCCAGCACTGTGGAGACACAAACATTGATGAAGAATGAAATTCAGATGCTTAAGTAAGTTGTTCCCGCTCTTCAACAATTTTTTTCTAAATTTCTATTTGATTTAGATCTCAAAATGATGAGTTGCGTGCAGAGATTGAGGCACAGATTGCCTCGCATAAGGCACAGATGGGCACACTGGAGAATCGTGCTCATGAATCTTGGCTGGCTGCACGTCAATCGGAGCGACGCTGCGAGGAGGCGCAAGCTGAAGCTGCTGGCTTGCGGCGTAAGCTGACCACAATGGCCAGTGGAGGAGTTGGCGCTGGTGATGTGTCACTTGAAGCGCTACCGACCAACGGTAGCATGCAAGTGGCTGGTGGCCTTGAACTGAATAGTTCGCCATCACCATTGCCATTGCCATTGCCCGGTGCGCCGGGTTTGCTGGGCATGCCAAATCCACTGCCATTCCTGCCGGCACCGTTTTCACCATTTATGGGTTTGCCGCCGCCATTTTTGCCACCACCGACAAATGCTGCTGGTGGCGCACGTCCGCCACCATTAGGTCGCATGCGTTCACCACCGCCGACATCGTCGTCGTCGCGCAATCGATATGATGATGATTGTGATGATCGCGATGATGATCGCGACGATTTTAGCGACTATGATGATTACGATGACGATGATGACGACGAGCGTGACGATCGTCATCGTCACAGGCGTCATAGCGGCAGCTGGGGTCGCTCCCATCATAATCATCATCATCATGATTCCTATATGCATTCGCCGCGTACATATCGCTCCCTATCACCATCCGATAGTCGCTATAACTATAACGATACAGAAACTGATTTTAGTCCACCACCAAGTCCGCAACCAACGCGCAAGAGCTCCAGCTCTAGGCCCAGCAATGAAGTCTAAACATAAATAGCAACGGTCATGTGTACTTCACTTGATGATGAGGATGAGGACACTCCCAAAAAAATCCAATCCACACATAATAACAACAACCACAAGTAGTTGCATAAACTCAAAACTAGTTCAAATCTATTAAATATATATATTTATTAATGATTATCGGATTAACTACGACTAAGTGCGACAGAAAACAAAAACAAAAAAACATTTTTTAAATAAATTCCCAATGAAAATTTTTCAATTAATTGAGGTCGCTCAATGGGTAAAATAATATAAAAAACTAAAAACTAAATAAATAAACCAAACCAATTATCAAAACACCAAATTTTGTTTGTGAATTTCACTTCATAATATTCTTACTTTTGTTAAATTTGTGTTTATTTAAATTTGATAAACAAATATAAATCTTAGAACATGTTTTTTGAATATATATTGTAGATCCCTTCATATGTTTGTTCCCAATTGGAAAACATGTTTCATGATTTTTTCTTTAACTTGCATGCAAAAAAACCTGATACTAGAACGGGTCAATAAGTTCGTGACTTTTTTTTCTTTAATTGTGTTTGATTAAGATTAACAAATTGATTGTAATCAGATGCATTAATCGAAAAAATGTAGAATGTACACCTAGCCTTAGTCTATATTCTATCTATTAATTGATAATTATAATCGCAACTTGTCATTAATATTCTCATTAATCAATTTCTAGTTTACGAAATGAGCCTTCAGCACCAAAGTTTGATGAATTTTTATCTGTTGGTGGATTGTTAAAATCTCGTAATTTCTCATCAGTACCAAAATTTTGTGATGCTAAAAAATAATTCTCATAGCTGGCTAATTTCAATTCCATTGATCGGCTAATATCCTCGATAATGCCATTGTTGCCTCCATATTCCAAGGGTAAATAATCACGTGAAACAAAATTATATATTGCATCCAGATCGGAACTAACAGAGATCTAGAAAGATTTCACGATTAATAAATAAATATAGATATAAAGATATATCTTTTATCTTACTCTATTTTTAATCTTAGCCGGAAAGAAGGACTTTAACGTATTGAAACCTGTCTCAAATGCTGGTGGCACATTAATAAAATGTATACCCTTTTGACGTGTGGGCATAGCTTCATCGGCATATGTTGAAAATTTACGTAATAATTCCGGTTGTAGAGCAAACAGATGTGTACCCGTAATACCCTTCATATCCATTATTTCAATATAACCAGAAATTGTCGCATTCTCATCCTCAAACATCATTATTTCACCAAACATTGAGCCCACACGTATAATATCTTGAAATTTATATTTACTGGTATCATAGGCACCAGCTCTAATGATAGTAACACATGGACCAGCGTCATTATGTTCATCTTGAGGTATGCGCAATAGAATGCTATAAAAATAAAGAAAAATTAAAGTAAGTTGTGTTCGTATATTTACGACTTACCCGGAACGTATTATATCCAAGACTAAGGGATCCTTTGCCAAACGTTTCTCATTAAATACTTCGGGTATCGATGCTTGTAACGTATAAAAACGATCAAATTTATGCTTGGCACGCTCCAAACTGAATTTGGTACCACGCAAGAATGCCAATAGAAATTGATCCTCGGTGCAGGCACGCAAATGTGGCTGCTTAAGTATCCAATCTCGCAAAGCTTTGATATCATCGACAACATGATGCGGCACCTCATTTAACTCCTGAATGGCAATGGCCTGAAGTGATGGCTTCAATGGACGTATTTTTAATGAGCTCATTGTCTGTACGAGAAATAAATTAACGCAAAATTTTGAAAAAACCACAAAATAAATTGAAAATTTCTTACAATTTTTTAAAGATGATGTAACAACAACAGTAATGAAATACTGTTATTTTCATGCAAAGTTTAATTTCAAATATTAATTAATTTATTATTAGTATTAATAATTATTATTTATTATAATTTTTAAACACAATATTAATTAAAAACTTCATTTTTTTGTTGTTTGTTTTGACGTCAAACATTTGGTCTTTTATCGATTTTTGTTCGAAAAATCACAAATTAAA
>JBANCX010000319.1:0-20705 GCA_037040065.1 Dettopsomyia nigrovittata
TCTCCTTATGCCTGTTACATACATCTTCACAAAACTATTATACCCCTTTTCATTTTCAATGAATCGGGGTATAAAAAGAGGGAGACTATCCAATTTTCTCTATTTGAACGGGTGCGAAGCACCGGGTAACCGGCTAGTACGTATACGTATATATGTATGTATATAGTCTTAATAAGAAGACCAAATTGTAACGCTCTAAGTGAGAGACATGTTTGCAAATAAATCAACAGACAAACAAGCATGGTTGTATCATGGTTGTTGTCAGTTGTCCTGTTCAAAAAAAAATATAGTTTACGGTGTGCACCATGCCTCTTTCTATGCGGTACACATATCAACACAAAATTTGTATACTATTTTGGAAGCCTTCACATCAAAGTGAAATGAATGTGTCAAGTTCGAGAATATAATTATCGCTTAAGAAAAAAATGTTGGGTTTTTGGTCATTATCAAATATACGTTCTTATTTCAGTTACTTAACTTGCTAAATACACAAATATTGCTTGATTGTAGTTATGGTATAACATACTTAAGGAAAATTGAAAACTAGATAGTGTACATAAAAATTTAATAGAACATAAAATTAACAAATACAAACTGTTATTAGAGTAGCAAAACTAATGTGACTTTGCTTTATATGAAATTTTCCATACTTCGAATAGGCAAATCGTAGAATGGAAACGATAAAATATAGCTAGCGGCATTGAAATATGTGTAATAATCGTCCAACCCCAAATGCCAAAAAACTCCAGATGTGATTCACGAAATACAGCGCGTCCTTTAATAAGAGTGTTAACAAACCATATCGCAATGTTTGCGACCAAAAGAAACGTTATAATTTCACGGCCGGGTTTCCGACGCACTTGTTTTGACCCTTTGCAGCGACGATGACTAGCATGCAATATGAACATAGTTTGCAGTGATGTTTGAACAACACCAAAAACTTCAGCTACAATTCCTTCCACTCGGTCAGGTACTGTGTCCCACTTGGCAAAATAACTTCCCAAGATGCTGAACATTCCATATAAATATACTCCCGTCTGAGCTACAACTAGCAAGAGATTGTCCAAATCCATTGAATGATGTTCATCACTTGTATCTTTGATGTACCTTAGATCACGCATGAGGAACATACCTGCCATTAAATTAAAAATTAATATTAAAATTAATGAAGGTAATGTGGACATACCCGTTATTATAGATGACGCACACATGAAATACATAAAGGTTTCCCAAAGGGTAACCTCCTGGGTTGCAATAAGCTCATAACCGGGCTGTGTATATAATACAAAGTACATGATCATTGAAATTATAGTCATTACAATGATAAGTATGCCAAAAAAGAGCCCCTTATGGGATTGAGAGCAGTCAACGGAGAAGTGGTGTGCTGGTTTTTGCGCGACCGGCTTTACCGAGTTCTTTCGTGTCTTATCGATATCGGGTATAGATTTGACGGTCTTCCATATTTCAAATAAAATTACTGCACAAATTAATGAGTATTCGATTGTACATGGAAACAAAAAGGGCGACAGTTGTTGAACAAGTGCACCCATGATTGTTGTGCGTGAACATCCAGTAAACGGAGTATGTGTGGGTGCAGCCACTTTTGAAACGTTACTAATGGAAGCGGTCATATTGATCAAGGCCTTGTATACTACATCTGCGGATTGATTCCGCATTTTTAAAACATTGCTTAATGAGTTATTAAGATGCAAAGATTCATTGACGGCTGACCAGTTTGAAGTGCCATGAACTTCACTGTGTAATAAAGGATCGTGACCATTGTCGTGGTGACCAATGTGAAATATTTCGTGCTTTGTCTCTTCGACCAGCACATATAACCACTCGCAGAGATTTGTGGCTACCATGTGCATTAGTCCAAATCTCGACGTAACTTTGTGTCGAGCCATATCCATAAAAGTCGTATTTAGAAAAATGAACTGCACTTGCGCAATACATAAAACCATGCGGCATATGGGAGTAATGGCAACAAAAACATCACGACAGCCTGGATGACCATTTAACTCAAAGAATTGACCAAATTCCAAGCCTGAATATACCATTGTACCTATGGCGAATGCGATTGCTCCTACTCTTAGGTAGAAGCTTCCAAAGTGAGTCACCTTGTGTTTAAGGTGAACATTGTTATTTTTTTCGTCTAAAAAATTGAAAGGTTTTTTTTAAATAAAATTTTCAGAAATTTAAAAAAGATTATAAAACTTACGAAAGTCCTTTAGTGCGTTGAAGAGCGAACGGTTTCGAAATGCGCTTATGTACACAAATATGACAAATAATATGCTTCCCACATATAAATACACATAAAAACCTTGATAAACATAAGTAGGTATCTGATCCGAAATTACTTCCGTAATAGGAAGGCATACACCTAACAATACCAGAAGCTTGCAGTAAGTGGCTGACAAAGCTGAGCTGATGGCATCGCTGTAGAATAATAAGACTTGGTTTAGAAGACTTTCTAATATTAAAAAATTCGAATAATGTTCTTACTTGCCCGTTCGCCGGTTTTTTTGTTTCTGTTGTTTTGCCTGAAAGCTCTTTGCACCACTATCATAGCATGCGGTCGAACCGTTCCTGGCACTGCCAGAGCCGCTTTGAAAATTAATGGTAGCTGTACTGTCGCTAACCGTTCCATGTAGATTGCTTATTTTTATAACAGAGAGAGAGAGTGAGAAAGAAAGAGAAAAAAGAAAGGGAAAAAGACAGACAAAAGAACGATTATATAAATTCCAAGAAGTGCAAATAATACGAAGACCAGCTATACCCTGCATTTTTAGAGTTGCGTGAATGTAAAGAAATACTGGGATCTTTACGTCCAACGCAAGGCGGTCGCTGGGTCAGGATCTCCTGCAAAAGTATAGAAGGGCGACGAGAGACTTGAAGTGTACATGCTGAGTCGTTACGGTGCATACTGCTGGCTGGAAGTGGCAAAAGTGTTTGTCGTTGACTGTTGTTCTCGATTAATTCTAAATTAGTCTGAGATTTGGCTAGCGGAGAAATAGGATGCGTCATATTCGATATATTATGGTGGCCACAATGATCGCAAACAGTTCGAGCGTATCGTATAACGGAGTTGCTGGCAATCGCCGTGTTAATGCCACTGGTGAGTATTGATATTCCTGGCGTCGATATTGTGGAAGATGTTGATTTGTTTGGTCCTCTTAATGTTATATTTTCACAGCTGTCTTTAAATATTTTATTGCTGATGTAAAATTGGATAATAATTAAGTAACGTTGCTATAAGTGTCAAATTTCTTCAGTTGCATACTATCAACACTTCACGATCCTTTAATATGTATCAGACTTGCTAAGCACTAGTACATTGGCTGTGGTCACCATAGTGTTTACACATTAACTGTTGAATCTAGAAACAATTTTTTCCTGGTCGACTTTCCACTTTCCGTTTTGTCAATTATTTTAATAGATGAATGTTGTTGCGCCTGGCTGTCGCACATGTATATTGTGATTTCTGATTGGTTTTTGATTGATTTTGTCGCTGAACTTGATAAGTTTGGAATGAAAGCAGATTTATTTGTGAGCTGTAGTCTTAGACAGCACTGAAACCCACATAATTAACCAATATAAGACATTTGCTGACCGTACTTGCGGTCAACTCCACAGAAATATCACCGATTGATAACGCAAAAATTAATCACAAATGCCTCAATCAATCAAATTTGTTTTTAAACAAATATAAATTATTTCATTTAATTTCATTAAACTTTGCTTTACTAATAATAACAAAAAAAACAAACTCTACCACAACCTTTTTGATGTTTAAGCTACAAATATTTTTCCAGGTGATGGTTTTCTTCCAATAATAAATCTATTCATTAGAATATTAAGAGACTAACAATTGGATACATCGATTTCTGTATTTACGTACCCTGCAAGTATCCTATACGAGTAGTTGCCATTAAAACGATAGTTTGTCATTTTAATCGTTCAATAGGAAAGAGCGTTTTCATTTTTCTGGGAGACAATGTAGTATGTATTTCCATTTCTTTATATAACATAATTAGGGACAGATCAGGGCATCGTGTATATTTTTTATATTTTATAGTATACTACATATTCAGTATATCGTACTAAATTTTAATTTTTAGATTATGAAGTACATTACTATTATATTTAAATCAGCAAAACAGGTCTATTATATATTTAAATCAGCAAAACAGCTGTAAATTGGACATAATGTGCTAATTTTACCAGATTCTGTTTTGTATATTTTTAACAGAGATAAGCTAAGTGTAATTGTCAATAAGTGGAAATCGAATGCATGTGTGTATGTACTACTTCAGCAAGTCTTTTATCGTTGTACATACTCGTATATATAATTATTGCTTGATCAAAAGCCGTTCATTATAATTAAGCAATACTTTTCATTATTATTTTATTTTTATATATACATGGCACACAGTGCAGTAAATAAATTGTTTGTGTAGGTTGTATGCAACTGTAGCTGTTAACACTTTGGAAACGAAAACCAAACTTCTCGCTATACGTCGAAATATCATCTCGATAATGAACACGTTGTTTTGTCTTCCACATCGTAATCGGATCTTCGCAATAGCTTTTTGTATTAAGGTTATTTAACGACATCTTGAAAATTCTCTGATTTTTCTAATTTTGTTGTGATTCCGGCGCTTGCATATATTTATAAAAAATATACAACATAATTGACGTGAAATAAATATCCCAACACTACGCCTTCGTAGGGTGTTTAAACAACTATACAGCACCGTGATATCTCCACGACTGATTGTGAGTTAACAAGTTGACTGTAATTGTCAGTCAGCCAAAGTTGTTTAAACTTATTAGCATTTCTACCGCTACTTGTGTACTCTTGATACGAGATCATTTACCTGTAGTATTATGATCTACTAAAACTGAAATTTGTATAAATATAACATATACTCGTACATAAATTCAAAGTGCAAAAAATGTATGTACAACAAATTTGCATTTAGTTTTTACTTTTACTCATAACCCTTACGAATTCTGTATTCAATATAATAGGTTGAAATCATTCGAATACAAAAACGTGTCCTATTTTACCAACCATAGTTCTTAGAGCAGTTTTATGATATACGCAAGATATCCCCAATACTGGATAACGGGCCGACAACCGTACATGGATTCGGTTGTTAATGTTGATTAGGGATATACATATGTATGTACATATGTATTTACTTTGTGGGATTAACTACGCCTTTTACTACACATATTGTACTGTTTTCCTATTTTTAATGGGATATGGATATAAAAATGGATCGCGTGAGTGACCGAACGAGATCGCTAAATTTGTTGCTGTTGCATCAGAAAGCAGACTGTATTGAAAATATTTGTTTATGGTTAATATTGAGTTCTTTTCAGATATTTAAAGCTTTGCTTAGACCACAGATATTTGCATATTAACGATTTTTGAGTCTTTTAAATGGAAAATAGGCTGCCACATAATGCAGGACCGTATATTATAGTAACAATTATGAATCTGACCCCTTACCTGAAAGTTACCGATGGCATTCGTTTATATTTTATTTCACTGTTGGGTTCCAGCATGAATTTAGTCTTCACCTAAGAATTTTCGTTTTTATTGAATTGTAGTACCTTTTACTAAAACGCTCAGTGTAATTGGTTGCGCTGATATAACAACACTAAAACATAAAAATGTCTATTGAAATTTATTCTTATCGTTTTCGATAATACTTAAAGGTGGTGTATGATTCAATTTATTTTGCTTTAAGTCAGTGTCTTCAAATAAAAATGTGTAATTTATTTCTGTCTAATGCTTAGGTATTAAAAAAAGTAAGCGATGTGTGAATGTATTTAGTGATAAAAGAATGTAAACAAATTTTTGTCTATGAATATTTCACCATTTTTCTAATATGCGATATACATACTACAATACAGTAGATAAATTGTAGTTTTTATACTTTATTTAGTAGCTAGATATGTACTCGTACATATCGACCTCCTTTTCTCTAATGGTCGAAGGCGATATTTTTGTCGAAAATGCCTTTTTTAAGCAAATTTCTTATACAATGCTTAATGTATCCTCTGAAAATACTTACGCCGGAAATACATTGTATCATTGATCGTAATGCAGATTTTCTTAAAGAAGCAACGACCAATGACAACATTGTTTACTCACAAAACTCGCAATTTTAGTCCGGTCTCTATAAAATTAATACACTAAATTAATGTTATTACTCGAATTATTTAAGGAGTTGTTACAAAAGGAAGTAAGTTTATCTGTGCTCGGCGCAGCTAACCCTAATCACCAGTATAACCAAATTCAGTAATTTCCATATCATACAGCTGTCATAGCAATAAGCAATACAAGTAACTTATGGGTACTTCGGAGTTTGCATCGGGGTGCTAGAGCTTTGCTACTTGTTTGTCTAAGTCCGCAAATATACACATCTGACCCCTCTTTAGACTTTTAAAGCTCTCAAAAAGCTTTCATGAAACTTTTCAAATTATTTGTGAAATAGTTAAGAAAATATAGAAGTTTTCTATACAACAACTGATAAAGCTTTCAGCGTGTGTGGAATAATCTTCTCTTTATAACTCATATATAAAAATATTATCACATGATTGAAAACGGCACTACTTTTTACGAAAAGACTAGAAAAAATACTAGTTACTTATAATAGCAGGAACTCTTTAAACGCATGCATTACGGTTTTTGTTCTGTTGCTAGCAATAGATCGCTTTGCATCGATCAATGACAAACTTGTTTATTTAATAAAACTTGCAATGTTAGTTCGATTGTTATGGAAGTGGAACATTAGATCTGTATTACGATACAAACTACCTTTTTCGAATCTCAAGATCACAGGCAAAAATGTGTACCTGTAATTCAAGCTTATTACTCTTCGGAGCTGTGGGCGTGGCATCCATAATTTTTTATTTTTATCTTGTTTAAAAAGTAAAAAGACTTCATATTCATATTGGTAAATTTTATTAATATTATTTTATTCAATAATCTGATAAATCAGCCTCCGTTTAGCTTGTGCATTGTTTGACAATCAGTCACAGTCAATCAGGACAAACTATTGTATATAAGGAGATAACAAAAACTAAATTTATGTAATGTATGCTAACATACTTATAACATGAATTATGTTCTTTAATTAATAAATATGTTGTGGTTCCACACAGTATGCAGGTTTCGTCGACAACGAACTTGTTTTTTGTAATTACAGCCCGCTGCTGACGAAACCTGAGTTCAGTGTAGGCAATAAAAATGTTATTTGTCTTAATATTTACCTTTTCAAATGGTTTTAGGAACGTTATTTAATACTTACAGTAAACCTCTTAGGGTTACTTAATCGAATTTTTGCGAATTTTTGCTTATTAATTGTAGCTTACAGCTTTTAGACTTAATAGCCAATTCAGTTTTAAACATTATTGGTAACTAATGTTATTAAATAATAAAAAACACAAATTATTGAATAGCATTAAAATACTCTTTTGAAATGAAGTATGCCTAGTGTCTGATGCTTTTGGAAATTTATGATAACAATTTAAATTTTTTTTTTTGTATTACGTTGCTGTAAAAAATTTCCTTAATAACTTTAAGCAATGTGGATGCATGTGTAAGCAACGTTGTTAAACTATTACATAATATATTAGTATTTTTAAAATAAACAATTTTACTTGTTTGCAGAAGCAGCCGCGCGATCATCACTGGTACAAGTCAGGCAGTGCAAAAAAAAAAGGAGGGACTAGAGATAAAAAAACACCCAGCCTCTAAAACAGACAGTGAAAGTTGGAATTTTCGATGTCATTCTATCATTAACCAGAGCATGCAGAAAATGGTAATGCAAAAGCCATCTTGCCAATGCTTTAAGTCTTACTACTTATATAAACCTAGAATACGTAATGTTTGTTATTTTAATGGCTATCCAGTTTATAAATGTAGTTTGATGAATATTCACAGCCAGCCAAAAGAGACTGATATTTTAACAAAAAGTTGTGTATGCAACCATACACTTGTAGAATCTGAGGAGTTCGTGAATGGTTTACTTACAGCCAGTGAGCTAGAAGTCTTAACAGCTTCACACAAGCAAGTGTTAGAGGCAACCCCAATCAATAAGTTAACTGATAAAGGAATAAGTGAGGCATGCTTTCTGGCGATCGATGGATATGAATGCAAATGTAGCGTGTGCTTCAAAGCTAAGACGGCAATAAAATCTTGTGTATCAAAGGCTAAACGATTTATCGACAAGTCTGTACATGCTCATACATGTTCATCTTCAAGCTCGCCTTTTCTTCACAATTCAAGACCTGACAAGGATAATTTGTATCTGTTAAAGCTGGCACATTTGATATTTGTTATTGTAAGCTTACGTGGAATAATATAAAACAAAACTTTTAGCAAACGTTTTTATACCCATGCAAGAGGGTATTATGTGTTATTTTGTGCAAAAATGATTAACGCATGAATCGAGGCGTGATAGACCCCATAAAGTATACATACATATATATGTATTTCTATCATGTCACCCTGAACAAGAAAGAATGGTCTAGTCGAGTGTGCTTGTTAATTAAATAAGCATTTTGTATTGTAATTTTCACCAGAGCTGTAAGCCAGTTTGACATCAAACCAAAAGGAATTGTTTTTTTGCAGCTTCCTTGTAAGATTAAGCCGAACCTTGCACCGAACCGAACCGGATTCTATTCTTAGGTTTTTATTTTAAAAATTAAGTTTAATTTGGAATTTAAATGTAACTGCAGTTCGAAATGTCGGACCAAAGCACATATGTACGCATTCCTTTTTTAAATCAATATAAGTTATAAGTACTGCGATTATTGGTTTATTTAAAAATGCTATTTGATACATTTGCAAAATTAAAAATGAATCTGCTCAACTGCTTTTGCACACTTTGCAGGGCAATAGTTTTTTTTATACCCCGATTCATTGATTTATATTTTAACAAGGTGGGAACTCATAGAAGCAAATAAGTCTTTAACAATAACAACGTACATACATATGTACATATGTAATTTTCATTTATCGTAATCATCAACTTTTCCAACCACAACCATATGTATACACATGAGGTTTTGGCATATATATAATTTATAGAATCTTTCGCTTTGAAGGTGGGAAGCGGGTATCTTGTAATTGACCACACTTGTCTCAGGCTTTCTTAAAATCGGTGAAAAATCAGTTGATAATTGTTTGTTATTAAATCTTTTCCTACAAAACTTGTATACTTGAGTAGAATTGCTTCGGTGTACCGAAGAAAGTAAAAAGCTTTAAATTTTCAATTACATGCTGAAATTTTCAATGCACATCTTACGATAGGACTTGGTTAAAAGTCTTAAAATAACAGCGCATTGAAGTTTCAGGCGGTAGACTTGCTGGACTCACAAGTGACTAGTAAGAATTTAGGAGCTAGGTCTATAATATTATACATGTTTTTTTGCTTATTTTGCTATGCCGTAATGCATGGTATGTATGAAATTGCAAAAATTTTGAACTTTATACTTAACAGTTAAGTCATATAGTACTTATAAAGGTTCCATATAATATAAGTACCTTCAAATTATTTAAAATATATAAAAAATTGTTATTGGGAACTGTGTATACAATGGCATCATTATTAGTCGCAAAAACTTATTGTGAAATTATAAGTAATTAAAACTTATTACTTACTTTATTTAACATAATGTACCTTTTACACTGCCTGAATAAAAACGGATGGAATGAAGTGTCCATATTCTGGAAAATACAAGTATATACTTGTATATATATGACTGTAGTAAATGCCATACGTACACACACATGCGACATGGAACGGAACAAAGCGGAAGTTAGTACTATACCTCCTATTGAGCAGCTACTAGTTCAGTCAGCCCCAAAGTGGGAGTGTGTTTCTCAGTGTTTATTGTAACTCGAACATTTCCGCTGATTCTAGCTGTCTGCTGTATTCAGTGTTGCTATCGTTTATATCAATGACTAAGTTTGTCGTTGCTTTGAAAGTTAAAAGTGTCTATCACAACTTTTGTGTTATGCCACTTTTGTCTATTCTCAGCCTCATCGAGATGAACCATAATGAATGCACTAAGGTACTCGGGCTAAAACTTTGTGTGACGAGTGTTACACATGTGTGTATATTCGAGATTAAAAATCTGAAAAGGTTTCCTTCAGAAAGGAATACCGAATCTATCTAGTTATGCGATAGAAAATTGTGTGTGTTTCTAATAAACGACACATTGAAAAATACAAATTTTTAGGTTTTGATCTCTGACTGCATTAGTATTAGTAAAGGGTTTAGAAAATTTGTAAATGTATTAAGAACATTTATACAAATATATAACTATTTGCCTAAGCTTCTTAGAAAGCTATATCAAACATGAAATAAAACTAAAAACAAAGTTAAAATTATACATTTGTAAAGCATTTTCGAGCTAGGAAGCTATGCCAACTAAACAATATTATATATATAAATCAGCTATCTCGATTCGGCTTGTCGTCCTGACCAAGCATTTATTTACTACATATGTGGGTCGGGGATGCTTAGTTCAATATGTTATATACTTCAGCACAAAAAATTCTTACCTTCTAGAGAGGATATCATAATATATTGTCAAGATTCCGACCACTGAAATCTAGAAACTCACTATTTGAGCCTCGAATGTACGTTTGTCGAAATCGGCAAGATTGAATCAATTGTTGTATCTGAAACTCTTATATGTTTCAAGCTGATCTTATATTCATTTTGTTTTAATTAGCTGAAAACAGTGGATCGCATTTAAATTCTATTCACGTCAATGATATTGGCAATAGACCATGACAGTATACAAAGGTACAGTTTGTTTGCCGGATGGCAGACTAGCATTCTGGTTGGCTGGCCAAATGTGGTTTAATTGTGCATCAATAAACCGAGAGAACGAGTATACAAAAGCTTAGCGAGGCAACATATAACGTACAAGTCTGATGATTGTGCAACGCAGACTCGGCTGACTGACTTCCTGAGTGACTGGATGATTTTCGGTCGTTTTTTAAGCGCCTCGTCAATCCAGTGATACTGATTTCTTTAATATATTTGGCACTAACTAAATTTTTATATACCCGTCTCCCAGTAAAAATGAAGAACGGGTATACTAATTTCGTTAAAAATTGTGGAACGCGTTTAATGAAGCGAATTTATGAAGTGTAGATCAGGAGGATAAGCTAAGTCGATATAGCCATGGTCGTCTGCATGCATGAACTCGTCGAGATCTAAGAGCTCGAGGCACTAAATTGTGTCTGAGGTCTATATATATCAAACGAAGTATACTAATATTTTATATTTTCGTATCGTACCTTTATCATATTATAGAACAGTAACACAAAGCCAATTAAAAAATCAAGCAATGTGGAAGCTTAACAAATTTTTGTTTTTATTTTCTTTTCAACCAATCTACCTAGTGCTGTTTTCGAACATGATTTTCACAATCTAACTGCGTTTTGGATTTGAGACACAAGTATCTGGTAGTCGAGTAAATAGCCTAGATTTGCTAGTTTAGGCCAGTAATTTTACTGTTCTTTGAATTTCAGAAATTGATAACCCTACGTGTTATGGATATCAATTATAGGAAATAAATATTATGTAGAATTTACATAGATAACTAACGCTTTTGCCTTTCATGCTTTCAGCCCCTATACATATGTATATCACATATTTCATAATAATCTAAATTTATCTTATTTCACTTAAGGTTAATGACTCTTATGTCAACACATATGTATATGTTCAGCTAACAAATATATTTATGTAGGGTTTAGGATATATATAGGATTTATAGAATATAACTAATTATAAGAATTTATTGACCATTTGTCGACCTTAGCATCCATATTGCTCATTTTATGAACTTACCACATGCTATATTAAAATCTGAACACCTGTTCGCATGCTTTTGAATTTCGTACTAAATTATTGTATTCTTGTTAGTTTGTATGCGTTGAACAAGGCGCTTGTTTTACTAATAAGCAAGTATGTACATGTAATTTACCTTTTACAGTTTATGATACTATTTAAAACTTAACTTTGCTTACTGTAAATGTTGACAGCCTACTCATCTTAAAGCAATTATTTTTATGTTGGCAGTTTTGCCAATTCGTTTTTTTTTTTAATTTGTAAAAAAAGTTTTTGTTTTTTATATTTAGGATTATTTTTTCACGATTTCCGGAACATAACACTGTAACAAAAATAGTGTGGTAAAACTTAAAAAAATATATAAAAATTGCACAGTTTACTTGACGCGACCGCGATATTAAGACTACATTATAAATAACAGCTAAATAGACAAAGAGTTCCAAGCGAACCACTCCTAACCATTCTGTGTGTACTTCCGCCTTGAATGTCACGAATCGAATGAACTAACAACTGATTTTCATTTATAATGAAAACTTTTACTGGGCAACAAAAAAAGCGATACGATGGTAAGCCTAAGCAACGATGGTTTTCAACCCCCAAACGAGTGTGCATCCGAAACACGAGCATGGGCGAGCCGCGTGAGCTGTGGGTATTATTGCATTTGTGTTTGTGTGCATAAATTCGTAGCATATATGAAACCAGGAGAAATTCATAGCGCATCGCATTCCCTTGTTATTCTCTGGTAGCGAAAGGGATCCAATTTGAGCCTCTTCTTCTAAAACCATTCGTTATTGCTCGGCAAAATCAGTGTCACGAGCTGTGCCTCGTGCCAACGGGGAAACTAAATACTGGCTCTGTCTACCACGGCTGTATCTATTACGATGGAATGACGATGATGTGCATAGCGCTGGCTGTGCCGCTATTATGCCGTTCACCTTTTCAACTGTTGCTAGCGCTGTCAGAGCCATTGACTGGACAAAACGAAAGGCACCAAAGCAACAGCAATAGTACCTTCCGAAGCATGAAAGTAATCCATCATTTCAGGCGTATTTTGCAGACACACTGACTTCTTAATGTTTATAAACCAGCTGTTGAAGAACATTGGGTAGAAGACATAAATAAAAAATTTGTTTATTGTTATTATGTTGGAGTTATAGTTTTACTAAAAAAAGACAGTGGTCGATACATAAACGTATGTATAAATTGCAAAATCAAAACATATTTTAAAATTTTTGTATATCCTTGCTAAGGGTGTTACAAATTTATTAGATGTTACTCTAAATGTGCTAAGTTTTGAAGTCGCATATCCAGACCGCCTAAAAATTCTTGTTCAGGACCGCTGTCTCCATTGGGTATAGAAGCTAAATTTCAAATTAAATAACCTAATGTTATTCTCTTGTACTAAAATTAGCTCACCCGAGTCATTCCATAAGAGAAGATTTTTTATATAGTTTCCATTGTAAAAGGCGGTATCTGTGACCCTATAAAATAAATATATACACACATGATTTTAATAGCCTACAGCTATTGTAAAAGAGTACCTAAATTAAGTTGTGTAAATGTCCATATGCCAGAGGGGAAAGGTGTTTTCCATGTGTGTTTTGTACAGACAAACTGATCTCGGCTTAAATGGTCCATATATATAATAAAAAAATATTCTCAGAGATATACGAGTTTAAACAGAGAGCTGGTTTAATGAAAAACACCAGCGGATATCACTATATCGACTCAGTTCATTGGCATTATCAAGAATATATATACATACGTATATACATATGCTAACTACGTTCTACCACACCTTCTTCTGTTCGTTACATTAACTTTCTCAAAACTATAATACCGTTTTATTTAATGAAAGTAGGGTAGGAAAAGTGTATATTGTTAGTCTATGAGATTCGAAACTAAACTGCTGCTTCGTCACCCGTTAAGTGCACATTCACACACATGAATTGTTTTAGTTTTAGGGTGAGTTTTAAACAGAAAAGGCTGGTCAGAGTTGGGAGCTACACGCGCTGGCTTATGCTAGTTCCTTTTTCAAGACTTGTTTACGAAATTAGTTCCAGTTTATCGCGCTTGCTTATTATACTCCTCGTTGCGTTCCAGCAAAGCCGACCACCGGCTCAGATTTGCTGGACCATTTGCATAAAATTTACATCCCGATTGAAAACTGTTTGTATGTAGGTATGACGGGGTGACAGAATTTCAAATGATCCAAGAGTGAAATCTTGTGTAAGTAAACTTAGCTTTGTGTTAAGCATTATTTTTATGTTGCGATTCTGATCGAGTTGAAAATGTTCATATTTTGTATTATTGTATACAGAAGAGAGTTCCAATTTAGTATGTTTGACTTTTTTTGAAAATTTAAAAAAATTTAAATGTGCGTAGATTAGTGTCACTGCATTTATTGCTTAAAGTCTAATCTCCCACGCATATTAATAATGGCTTCATCATTTAAATGCAGGTGCAGACAGCAAGAAGTTAAAAACTATCAGCCAGAGGCGGTTGACGCTTACAAAAAGTCAAGACAAATTGTTAAAGGAGTTGGTGTAGAACTGTAAGATACCAATGAGACAGCGACGCGCTCAGCAAATGGGTAGATATTCCATTTTAACATCTCATTAACTTAAGCAGACGCGTCTGTAATAATGGGAATCCTTGGATATAATTTAAGTTGCAATAATTTACCAATTCCGCCCGCTTAATTACCTGCTACATTTCATTTTAGTAATAAGGAGGACAGACAATGTCTACCAACAAATTTAACTCAAAATAAAGGAAACAAATACTGGTCGTAATCAGAACTTGGATACTTGAGACCATTAGTAGCAACAAAAAGATTATCTGGGTTTCTGAAGAAAATATGTCAACAATCTTGGATCTCTGCTAGACATTTAGTCGTCATGTCTTTAGTAGAATTTTTATATATCTTACATATTTATTTATTAGTGTGTATTCATGCATAGAGAAAATGTTTATAATATTATAAGAAAATGAATTAGGCTTAAACAACCAATTTTTCCCTATTTGGGCCTACTAAAATCTGCCAAATCTGAATATCTTTTCTATAACTCTATTTCTATGACTCACTCTCATTTGCACAATGAAAAAGTGATATAATAGTTTTATGCAAATGAATGTAACAGTCATAAGGTGGCGTAACGAGTTGTATTTTTGATCAGAATCAATAAAACCGAGTAGATATAATCATATACTGCTTATACGTCTTCATATATTATTAAAGCTGGAGCCACCAAACTTGAAATGTATGCTCGGGTATATTTAATCTTCCAAATAGTTATTTAAAAATTTGATAAAAACCAAAGTTTAGTAATCCAAATGAAGTAAAAGTGAAGTGCAAAATTTAGCGAATCCAATTTTAGTAATATTTATCTTTTAACAAAATATAATTTGTCTTTAGCAAGTGATGTCTTTTACTATCGATTCTAAAAGAAAGCATCGTGGCAACCTGAAGGAACGATCGATTTCTCGATAATAAAAACGTTTGTAATGTTTATCTGCATTGTAATCGAGCTACTATATCAACAATTGTCATTAAAGCAATCGGTCAAAAATGTGGTTGTAAGAACCATAATAATCGCATCAATAGTTTCTTCAAAGAAGACTCTATATGCAAAAAAGGGAACGAGAGTTACTAACTCGAGTATGTAGGTATAATTCAGACCTAATAACTTCACATGCCTATGTGCATATACATATGTATGTATATGTTCATAGCTTTAAGTGCTATAATATCATCCCTACTAATTTCCCTTATATAAAACCCTTGAATTCAAAAGCGGATATGAATTGTGAACGCGGAAAATGAACAGAAATTAAATGACTTCCGTTACAATGTCTCGCCGTCTGGACAGGCAAAAGTGTGACTTTACAATAAAAACAAAAAATCAGGCAAGTCAATAGTAGTCGAGTGTGCTCGTCTACATAATACCCGTCTATCAATTGATTTATCGATTTTTATTTAATCGATACAAAATCTAAATTTGACAGAATATTCTTCGTTAAATTTATCATTATTTATCATTCTTCTGTAAAAATGGCATGCCACATCATTACATGGAGAACCACTAAAGAAAAAAAATAATAAGATGTTTCGAGGGTTGTCAGTGAGAAAACAATATGAAACAAGTAGTCAATTGTGCTCGGTTATGAGATACCCGTCTCCCAATCCAAAAAGTTCAGAAAACCATCATACCCCCATGTTTCAAATGGGAGCAGGGCATATAAGCTGATTTTATATTTACCTATGTATGTACATACGATTGTAAGATACAAGTAGCATTGGTACTTCTAGTAAATATTTTTAATCATAAACGTATGCATCACTTCACATAAAAAAATAGTAATGTAACCGTGTATTCCGTTCTGCACACTGAAATTTATTAAAAAAATTTAAACTCATACAACTGTTTAACTTGTAATGGAAATTGGCTACTCCTTTTCTTGTAGTTTGCTTGATACACGCTAAACTGCCTTGGGACGCGGCAGTAAAACGACTGAACCTTGCATTCTGCAACTTCAGATACGCAGACTCATCGCCGGCTCCCGCGGTACTTTTTTCCTATGTTGAATTAAATATACGTATGTGTTGGAGTATAGTTTTGTGTCCACATCGGCTGCATTGGCTACGGCGCAACAGGCAAGCGAGTCGGCAGTAAAAGATTTTAGTACAGACATATATTGTTGAATATAGCAAATGCTGCAATATCTGAATGAAACAAGTGGCCGGATATATAAAAGATTGCTCAAAATTAAAAGATCATTATACATACATACTATAGATATGCACATATCCATAAACATATATATTATATAAACATGTACAAAGACATATCAATATACAAAAACATATACATACGCATGTACATACATATATGTCATATAGATTTTGATAATACCTGTCTATCGGTAGTCACCTATGGACCGATAGTTGATGAAAACAATTAATTTATAGTTTTTGATATTTTATTTGACAGAAAGAGTAATGTAATATTTCGAGAAGACTTTATGCTTTACATAGCTACATATGTGTATAAATGTATTATTTATACCGCAAATTTTTATTAGTTAATGTATATGCCAGCTAGTTAATCAACTAATTATGCGTTTATTTTAAATTCCGCATACTGAAATCTTCTGCTGCCCACGCCTGTTGCCGGCACAGCCTGTTGCTGCGGCTGTATTACTATAAATTATACGAAGAACTGCGCAACTCACCACTGTAGATACACATTGCTCAATTCTAAACTGTTGCTCACTTTTTAGCAACAGGTAACGTGGTAAAATAAAACCGGAGTAATTGTATTGATGCTGGCGCAACATCAGATATCAACACCCCTCTATGAATATTACATACATGCGCACACTCACCATGAGGGATGTGATTCATCAGGACTCGAATAGAATATACCTCTTGTGAAAAATACACATACAAATGATTGCAATCATGTCTAGAGTTCCAGCTTTTTTTTTACGTTTCAGGATATATTTCAGAAATATGAACACTGATATGTCATAACAAAGCTCGCTTATTAACGAGCTAAGCTCAATTACACACGCTTCTGCGCTACATCCTTCAGCTAATAATAGCTTCTTATACCCAACGTTATTGAAATATAGGAAATGGGTATACGAAAATTGTTTAAATGTATGCAACAGGCAGAAGGAGGCGTGGTAGACTCGACAAAGTATATATTCTTGATCAGAATCAAAAGCCGAGTCGATATAGCCACATATGTCCAACATATGTCTGTCCAACTGCCTGTCCGTCCGTCTGCCTGTCTGTCGCTATGTATCAACCCGTCGAACTCACAGAGTATAAGAACTGCAGACACCAAATTTGGTATTCCAGACAATTTCTCCCAACCCCCCAACTTTAATTAGATAAGAAGAATAAAAGGTGGAAAGGCGAACTACTTTTTAGCTACCGTCACAGCCGTGAAGGTGAAGTTATGGTGTGGGGTACAGTAGATGAATGACGGACACTTCAAAACGTGGTAGACTCGACTCTGTTGGTGATTTATTTTAAATTTGGCTAATGTACTTAGAAATAAAAAATACAATATACTCAGATTTATCTTGAGATCAAAGTAGAGAAAACCTGGGGTCAAATGGTAAATCTTATTTGTATCTCTAATTCTTAATTTATCAATCAACTAATCTATACAAAATATAAAATGTGCTATAATTGCACCAGTTGCAAAACCTCGGGTTAATTGCTAGTAGGTAATATATCTATTCTAGGGTCACTTACATTTGCTTGTAAGCTGGAAAATAGCATGTCTACTGGTTACTTTAAAAACAAATGCAAGGAGCCTATAACATAGAAGGCTCGGTCAATCAGTTGCTTTTAAAGAAATTCGACCATAGCCGCAACGGCCAGGTAATCAGTCTGCTTTCAACTCAAACCACTGACAAAATGGCTACTGTGATGTACCAAAAGCAACGTTCGAAAACACGAACAAACACGACGTGTTTGACAAAAGTTGCATAAATTAACGTTAAAAGCAATGGCCTTGCTTGTTGCTGTGATGTTGTTACTATGTAAGCGAACAGGCCACCCGGAGGAACATGCAATAAAGTCATCAAACGATGCGTCTGCTATCGCCTTTGTTGATAGTACTATCGCTTCAGTCCTTCACACAGCAACCACAAATGCAATCTGCTGTCAATATTTAACTGTTTGAATTGTTGCACGGTTGATTATGTACTGAAATTTAATTGTTTTGTCTTTTCCGTGAAAAATGTATTAATTAAAGGAAACACACGCACCTAAATAAATATAACTTACTTATCTGCCATAGAAACAATATACCTTAAAGCTAAAATATGGGAAACTCTTATATTTTTTCAGCAATACTAACCAATCTTACCAATTATGAGTTTCAATCTTAGCTACAAAGTTGCATCTAAATCAGATGATTCTGTTGTATGGGCAAATTTCGTTTTTTTCCCAAGCCGATCCAACCATAATCTTACTATACTATAACTTTTTAGTTGTTATTGATGCTACTCTCCAGATCGGCTAGATCACATTCAAGCTCACAATTGCCAAATGTGGTAGAAATAACATAATTCCTTAGGAACTGAAATCAAAGCAAAACACATTTTTAATCATGTAAAAAGGAATATTTTTGAATAGTATTATACATATGTAACATATGCAATAAATGTAATATATGTATGTAATAGTATACAGAATTTGATCTGCATTAAAAACAGGCCCGATATAGCCATCCGTCAGTCTGTATGTACTACATATGTGAGCTAGAGACACCACATTTTGTATTCCAGGTATCATATGCTGTAATTGGGCTTTTCAACGTTTTATATTTGAACATGATTTACACTATTATTCTGCATTTCACAGCTGGGAGATGGGTATCTCTTAGTCGATTGTACTCGACCTTTCTTATTAGTTTTTATTGAAATTTTGTTTATATAGCTAAATATAAGAATACGAGTATATACATTTGAAGTTTAGTATAGGCTGTTGAAAAGTTTAAAGCACCCTTTTGGTGAACGAACCCCAAGCACTCATATGTGGACATCTCCCGCTGTGGCCTTTTGAGTTAACACGGGTTAAGCCGTGTGCACAAATCTAAATATAGGAATTAATGAATTATGAGTAAATGAATTTGCTTCGCTCTCTTGCATCCATGTGGTTATGTCATTGGTTTATGTGCACTTGAGTGTAAGACAACAGAAATAGCAACCACACTTTGTAAACAACACCTTGAAGTAAGCCGATGAGTGCATTTTGAAACGCTTTGATCTCTATCTTTTCGTTTGGTAATTAATTAACCGAAAGCGTTCCAGGTTATTGTTTCTCCCCACCTTTTTTTTAAAGTGAACTTAAATTGTTCAAGGAAGTAGTAAGGCTTCTAAATTCGATGCTTCAGAAAAATCGGATTAATATGTTGCACTTAGTTTAGAAATACTCACTAATCACTTCTCTCTGTAACTAAAGTACACGCACAGCTGTAATGAACTTGCGCTTGCGCTGCCGACAACAATCAAAAGGCAACACCTTTGTTATGCTATAAATTCCGTGTTTTGAACCTAATCTATATAAAAATTGGAAAAGAGATCAATGGTACAAACGGAATTGCTTGAGACATAGTTGAATATCAAATTTTGGATACTCGACAGCAAAAATGCAAAAACAGACCTAATAAAATTTCTATGTATGTACTCATGATATATGTGCCGGTAACCCGAAGCTTCGCACCCGGTTCATTTATAGAAAATTGGATACAAACTTGAGTAATTTTGTGTATAGATAAAATGAGATTCATTGATTAAGATTAAGAGACATGGTTAACATATGTTTAATTTGGCTCTAAAAAAATGTATCTAAACATATTGTACTTTTTATACCCCGATCCTTTTGAAAAATGGAAAAGGGGGATATTAGTTTTGGAGACATCTCCGACCCTATAAAGTATATATTTTCTTGTTCAGTATCAACAGCCGAGTCGATTTAGCCATGTTCGTCTGTCCGTCTGTCCTTCCGTCCGTACGTCCTCTATGTATGAACGCGTCGATTTCAGAGACTATAAGACCTACAGTAACCAAACCAAACAGACAAGTTTTCCATTTTTTCCTAGATAGTTGCTAACAGCGCCGCTCACAGGTGCAATTATTATCCTATGTCCTTGAAATTCGGCATAGATAATTGGAATATTATTTTGTATCTAATGTACTAATAAAGTCACAATCGAATCAAAAACACAGATTTTATAAGCAAACAAGTTTGAAATTGCTGATTTGCATAGATTTGAGCATCAACGA